>JAZHYW010064392.1:0-34567 GCA_037355805.1 Ixodes ricinus
TGCCCTTTACTGTTGCGCTTGTTTAGGCTTGTAGTTTTGTGTACTCGGTTGGGTTACAGCTACGTGATTAGGTGAGAGGAATTTGTACTCTGCTGAGGAGGGCAGGAATGCGGTGAGAAAAGGATGATCGCTGTCCTTTCACCGAGCAGTCCGACATGAATGCTACCTCTTGAGCAAAGCTAACCACCTCTGTGCCGGCCATATCCCATAGGGAATGCTCCGTTGTTTATAACTACCATATCAATTTTATACAAAGGGATATGTGCACTTTGCTGCAGCAGTGATCAAACTCAAGGAAAAAGTGAAATGCAGTAATATCCCAGTGCTTCTTGAGCAGCATCTCTGGATCACTGCTCTGAGTTCTAGCCGTCTCCTGGGAATGTTATCTTCAGAGTTCGGTTAGCGTTTGCCAACTTTACGTTGACTGTGCGTGCTTGACAACTGAATTATATGGAGATAGCGTCAAGCCACTGGCTGGGCATTAGCATGACAAGAATTCTAGAAGTATTTGATTCAGTGAGAAGCGAATTCGTTTACAGCTTTGGAACAAAGTATTTCTTTTCTTCAGTAGAGCATCTCTGTTCATATACCGGCAGATTGGGAGCACTGGCTATCGGTCTTGTCGTTGCTGGTAACGTTGCGCCGATTATGAGCACATGGAGAGTTCTTCTAAAATCTTACCATTGAAGTCTACCAGGAATCCTTAGTCACTACTTCACCCTTATAAGTGCCAACAGATTATAGGGAAGAAATGCATCTTCACTTACGGTAAGCTGTGCAAAGCCATGTTGAAGAACAGCTTTCGCCTTGTTTACTTTTAGTTTGTGTGCAGACAATTAGTTATTGGCATCGTTTGTGTTTTTGAGTAGTTTGGAAAGCATAACAGCTGGTCTCTTCTAATGATGAAACTTAATGAGTACTGTGTTCAAATCTAAAAAAAGTACTTCCAAGCTACCTTCCCCACTTTCTTTTCTGGCCTGTCGAGTGCAGTCTCGGCTTGCCAACTGCTTCAGCTTGCACAGTTGATTACGACACAAATTAAATTCATCCGGCTTACAAAACACATGTATCTGTGTACAGGAAACATCAGGCGATAGTTCACACGTCCGAATTTCGTGATTTGCGCGTACGAGCAGTCCTGGTTCCTAAACGTTGACTGCGGTTATTTTTATGGGAGTTTACACTCGAGCCTTTCCAGCGTTTCCCAGAATCGGCTGCTGTTTCCATACAAGCGGTATCGATCACTTGCGAAGCTTATTCACATAATTGTATTTTATATAGAAGCATGGTGAGTGGCTCTGTTGACGACGAATCTCAAGAAGCAGACTGAGGACATGTTTGGGTCACTTGACCTTTTATTTACATTCTGTTCCCTTCGAGGCATCCCGGACACATCTGCCATCTGCTGGATACATTTTGGTAGCCAACATGCAGTGCGTTGAAGCGCTGGCTCGTCTCAAAGAGCAACTCCGGTTGAAAACGAAACCAACAATAAAAACTGGTGTTGACTTAGTGGCATGAAGTATGACGACAGCCGAAATTTTATGTCAAAGCGAGGCCGCGGACTCCGCGGAAACCGATTTTAGGATTTGCGATCCAGCAGCTCTTTAGAGGGCGGCAAGCTCGTTAGCTTTTGGTAAGCAAACACTCGCGCAGCACCCACGTGAAGTCACGTCAAAGTGGAGCTGCGGTTCATTAATTGTACCGCAGCACCGCACGGAAATCACGTTTCGGGCGTACGGCTGATGATCAGTGTTGCCATACCTCTCCTGCAGATAGTTTCGATTTTGCAGTAGATGCCCGCAAGACAACCCGTTTAGCCTTTATATTTTTTAAACTGCACCCAATATCTAAAAAAAGGATACCCTGTCAGCGTTAAGGCACTGTCACTGAGCTGAAGACAGTCGTAATCCCAAATCCGGAAATATGGATCTGGAGTTTCAATTTAAAGGGGCAGCCACATATGGCGGTCATGAGAACCGTGGTGTCATGTCATCGGAACCATTGTGCGACGTCATCGGGAGGATACCGTTGTAAGTTAGCCAGCTGTTCAATTTGTGTTCAATATATGGTAAAAAACTTAAACGTCTTGTTTAAAAGGATGCTGAACCGAAATTGTGGTTTCGCAAACTGAAGCCGCAGAAGCGTTGAACGGGGCGCTTTGCTTGCCGGAGACTAAGAGGAGAGCGAGGTGGGGGCGGTCCGTTGCCTGGGAGATGTCGGTGGTAGGTGCATCAGGGCAGAGGCGGGTGGCGAAGGCGCTGCGGGTGCGGAGGCTGTGAAAGTGGAAGATGCGCCGCCTACTGCATTTTCGCCGAGAAAGGCCAAGCCGTTGCCGTTGCCCCGGGCCGCGAAAAACGTTCCCCTTGATGGTAGGCGCTCGGAGTCGATCATCATTTCCGGGTCACACTTTGCCAGCCCATTCGATGCTCGAGGATGGAAGAGATGGTGCGACCCCGACGCTAAGTTTTGCTGCGAAAACGCTGTTTATTCTCGTACAGTCATGCTCTTTCCGACAAGTAGCTTGCTTCTAAACACTGCAGTCATCAGCGACATAGTATATTTAAGTGTTTGCAACAACACTGTCGTCTTCAACGGTGCCGACGCTGAACAGATGGACCACCACAGGCCCATATCTGTATCTGTTTCATATATTAGAATGCCTTTTTTGCATGACTCTGTGTTTCATTTTTGTCTTCCAGATTTCACTGCTCGCTTCTATTATCAAATGGTGTAATTTCAAACTGTCATGTTTGAAATTAAACTTGATCAAACAAATATGATTTTAATCATACTAATTATTGGAGTAGATGCAGCTAATTTTCTAGAATTGTGTCTAAATTTCATCAGGATACAATTTGGCAAGTAACATGGGTAATACCCGTGCCACACGGGCAGCTCGAATGCCATTTGCGACGAACAGACTTTTGAGCGGACGGCCGATCAGCGCGCGACACTCCGGGCGTGGCGCATTCCACGCGCGACAGATTGCGAGCTGGTTTGCCGATCAGCTCGCAATCTGTGCGAGATAAACTTAGCATGTCCACAGTGCGTGCTTCTTGAGATTCGTCGTCAACAGTGCCGCGCACCGTGCTTCTGTATAAAGACAATCTATGTAGAATAAGCTTCGCAAGTATAAAGACTCTCAAACGCGGAAAACAGAATTGGAGTTTTCCAAACCTACTTCCAAACAGGTTGCTCTTTTGTGTGTGTGTGTGTTTCGAAAAGTATTTTCCGTGATAGTGCGACTGAAGACTTCCTTTACATTTTTTCGTTTTTCGAAACAAACTTTAAAGGTTAATTGTTTTCTAAAGATTTTATTTTTATGAAACTCGAAAAATAAAGTCACCGATTGCATTCAGCTTACCTAAACTTTCAAACTGTTTATATGAAAAGCTAGCGTGTTCGCGTTAACAGTGGGTAAATAAGGATCCATAATCTCCGTTAAAACAGACTGACTAGTTTCTTTATTTCTTTTTGTGATCATGAAGCATGTGGGATCAAGGTGACAACTGAATAAATTAGAGATCCCGATCTCAAACTAGAGGATCTCGAGAGATACATTTTTTAGGGGAATGCTGGCCCTGCTGACATATTTGAATAGACTTATCGTTTGCTGAACGGCCTCAGTAGTTAGTTTAGACTTAGACCGCTCACATCTAACCGGATTACGTTATTTCCTGAAATGCAAGTCGGCGCTAGAGTGGGTACGACGCTGTCAACGATAGCAATTACTTAACTTCATGAGAGCGTGTAGATCAAACGCTAAACCCAGACGGGGCTGAGCGATCAGCTTTGACAGCGTCGACAGCGCATTCACGCATTGAGTATTCGAAATTTTGAAAACAAACTGAAAGTTTATGCATTTGTCTAGCTCGAAACATTAAAAAAAATGGTATGTTTTGGCAAGAATATAGACTAAGAGAAATTAATACCTTCGCGAAGTAACTTTATATCGCTGTGTTATATAAGTAATAATTGAGAAGTGTCGTTGTATTCGTGTTAAGTACGCTTGAGGTCGCTGGCCCTTCGTGTAAATCAAAAGTCTTCTATATACAATGGAATGGGTCACGGTGGGTGTTGTGTAGGAGTGTCGAGTTGTATGTACCTCTGTGCGTTGTTTGTATCTATATATGCTTGTATGTTGATATTTTGTGTGTGAGCTGTGTGGTGTATACTGCCGTGCGCTCGAGCGCGCGTGTTTGTGAAGAGTAGAAATCTCCTTTTTTATTTTTGTAGTTTTCAAAACTACTCCCTTGCGGCGACAAACAGACGCCCGATTTTATTTTAGCTTTGCGTATGCGTCCCCTTATATGTGAGGAACTATAACCGCTATAACTCTGTAGGAGGGTGTAATAAAATGGTGCTGCTAATGCAGCCGCGGTTCTCTCACTGGGTGTGCAGCGTTACCACGTTTCCTACGCGGAAAGCCGCGAAATTTGCTGTGCACACGAGATATAAGCAGGCATGTACAAATTGCTCAAAAACGGTAGTTAAGTTACGTTGCTGAGTATCGACGCCAAAGTAATTGGCGTAGAGTAGAAATTAAGCATTCGTAATAGAAAATGAGTAAACTACTAGCTACTGTAAAAAAGTAGAGAGTTACTTTTTGAAGCTAATTTTTATATTGTTGTGGGAGCAAAATAAACAGCACTTTTGGTCCGTGGAATACCATGCCAGCCTAAAATAAATGCAGTAATTTTATGGCTTGCGTTTCCACCTATAATAGATTCATTCGCTCGTAGAAGCAATTGACTTTCAAAGTTCTTATCGCAGAGTTTTCCCTTTTCCTCCTAAAGACGTCCCTAGCCAAGCTAAAAGACGTTCCACCGGGCGCTGGATGGACGCAGCGTTGAATTTCAGAAACAGGCCGTGGAGAGTCGGGTGAGCGGGTGCCGGCATCTTTGGTGTTCACGGCGAAACATGTGTGGTTTTCCTCGGCAAAAGGGTCTTTTATAACAAAATCTCTTGCTCTTTTATTTTTTTCCGGTAAGTTGAGATTCTTATAACTGGCCCCTCTTTAGTTGCCAACGTTCGGAGAGTGCGCTGAGTGAGTGCACCTTACCGTCAAGGGATCGATTCTCGCGCCACAACGATGAGATCATCCGGACGACTGCGCGTCTTGTGGCAGTGCTAGTGCAACGATACAGAAAAAAAAACTTTCTTTTTGTTTAACAGGAGATGAAACGAAGTATACTTCGCGGCTGACGCCGGGTCAAACAAAATTATCTCCCCAGGGTGACTCGCAATCCTCGCCGGCGACTACGGTATCCTGACGCGCCTGACACGCCTAGAAGTAAAACGTTTTCAGCAAAGAGAAGGTCTCCTTGGCGGAAAAGGTTGGAAGGACGCAGTACAGTTGCAGCTGGAAGCGAGAACGTGATTTCATGAACGTATTATCCATGTCTGGGTTTGTGCGTGGGAAATTCCGGCTCTGTAAGGCAGTATGCGCTGACCACGAGGCGGTCATGTAAACAGGTTCCCAGCTGCAAAGTCATTCTAGTGGCGCCCCCGGTGAAACCCACCGCTTGAATCAGAACTCACTAAAGGCAGACAACATGAAAAAACAACAACCCTTGCGAGTGCCCCCGTCTTTCACGGTTGCAGCTGGAGGCGCGGCGCCTGCGTGCATTACCGGATTAGGTCAAGACCCGACCAAAGCTTGTTAAGCATCTCTGCCTGCGTTCGCGCGCGCCGGTGTTATGTTTTGGCTGCTCGTCGACACCTTGGTCCAGTGATGCCTGTGATGCAGCTTCTACCGCTGCCGAGTATAAGTGCGTGGGAACGGAATGTGATGGGGCCCCTTGTTCGGGAATGCCAGTTCCTCTGCCGACGTGTTATTAATTTCTGAGCTCAAACGTTTTTGATGAGCAAAATTAGCACTAGATTTCAAACGTAGTTAGTAATTTCAGTAGGAGTTACCTCAAAAACGTACTTCAATTAAACTACTAATTACCCAAATAAAGTTGTAATTCAAAGTTACCAAATTAATCGGAAAAGTAGTTCAACTACAGTAGTTTGAGTAGAGTAGTTGAACTACGTCTATATCTGGGTATAAGCGGGTGCGCTCTAAACGTCGTGCCCAACACTGCTTGCTGGAAAGAGGTGAGCGCGGCGTCGGAAACGACGCCTTCGTCGGTGTCGGAGCGATTCGTCGTTGCTCCCGACAGACAGAGGCTGTGTTCCATAAAGTTTGCATGTCTGTGGTCGCGAAAAAATTAATTCTATAAAAATTATGTGGTCTCTGTGGAAATGCAGCCATCATGAGGGCCCGGAGGTAGGCTGAACCGCCACGCGAACGGTACCTGGTTGACAGAAAAAACGCGGCTGGATGCAGTCGCTCCCACTGCCGCGTAATCGCCGCTTAGGTACGGTGTCGGCAATTGTGGGACGATGACTGCGGTGGTTTAGCGTGTATAAATAATTAGGAATGGGCACATGCAAACTACGCTTTCAAGATGGCGAAAGCTATGTAAAGCTCTGGGCCTCACTGGGAGACCCTGTTTGTAGCCTCCTGTGCCCTGCTGCACGTCAAGCGGCCACTATTTTAAAAATAAGGAACCATCGAAAAAAAAAGTACATATATATACAATAGCACGTTTAGACGTGTGACCGCGGAACACAGTTCATGTTCAAAAGACGTTAATTTTACTCTAGACCTCGCGTGTAAATTAGCCTTCACCATCCTGGTGTGTAAATATAACACATTTTGACGTCTCCGCTATGGGACAACGGTTTACAAGCCCGGGCATGTTGATTTCTGCTAACACCGTATTTTATTGCCCATTAGGCGCGAAAGGCGTATTTTTAGACGATAGATTTGTTCTATATGCCCGTCTGATGGCCTGGTCGGATCCTCGTAAGAGGCTGCCGTCGCAACCGTGCGCCTTCAAGGATCTGCTGAAGGATACCGTCTTAATATTGTCGTTATTATGACGCATTTACTAAGACATTCATAATGCATGACACTTTCACAACTCCAAGCCTGGCTGAGGCGTTCAACTGGCTGTCAAGCACAAACACGAGCAGCACTCCCCTCAAGAATAGGCGGCGTCGGCGGCTCAGCCAACGGCGCAATGGTGCCGTTGCTTCTCCGTGTCCACGCGCAGCAAAAACGACAGAAACAACATCCCACGAAAAAACAGCCGGCCAGCGACCGAGTGAAGCGCAAAGAAGAAAGAATGTGCGAATGATGAGAAAGAAGAGGTCCACTGAAACTGTTCTTTCTACGACTTCGAAAATAGTTCCAACGAAATCCCTTCATATCATTTGGGGTTGATCTGATATTTTCGTAAGGAAGTTACAATAAAGTTTTGAGCACCCATAATTTTACTCTCACGCCTTAGATTGCAATCCCCTGTGATTTGGTAACAAATAATCCTATCTTATAAGTTAAATGTCCACAACGTACACGAAATATTCCCAATATCAGCGGAAAGTGCCATTTTCAGAATCGCTCAAACTGTCCAAGTTGGGCATGCCCACATTTTGCCCCCGTGCACTCCACCTCTCTGATAACTTTGCCCCAGTATAGCCTAAGTAGGACTCTCGATGACATTCCACGGGCCGCCCAAGTTGGGCATGTTTAGACGGTGCCCTCGCGGAAACCACCTCCGTGCTGACACTGCCCCAGTATAGCCGAAGTGAGACTTACGGGGAGGTTTCACAGGTAGCCCAAGTGGGGCATGCCCACGCGGGGTCCCTGTGGAGCCTACCTTTGCTAACTCTGCCCCTGGAGAATTGAGGTGGCCTTCACGGGGCATTGCACAAGCAGCCAAATTTGGGTATGCCAACGCGGGGCCCGCGTGGCGCCAGCGTTTGTGCTAACTTTGCCCCCGGATTGCCAAGGTGGGATCCACCGGGCATCACAGAGGTCCCAAGTTAGGGATGCCCTCCATGACCCTTTGGACCCCATTTCTGTGCTAATTTTTCCCCCGTATAACACAGATGGGATCAATGGGGGAATTACATGGCCCGCCCAATTTGGTAATGCCCATGTGGGGCCCCTGTGGAGCCCACCTCTATGTTATCTCTGTCTTTGCAGAACAGGAGGTGGAACCCATAAAAACATTGAAGGTGACGCCAATGGTGGGCATCCCCACGCGTGAACCTGAGGTGGCACCCACGGGAGTAGGGCTACAACGTCGGCAGCTCAGAAGGCATGCCCTGGCTTGCCCTCGTCTACGCTAACTTTGCCCTCAACTAATCGAGGTGAGACCCGCAGGGTTGTTGATGTGGGCAGCCCAAATCGAGCATGGTAGCATCCCTTCCACTCGGGGCCCATAGTTTTATTGCAGGGGCTGTCCTAGCCCATTGTACCCACGTGAGGCCCATATGAGCCCCCACTTCAAGTACTACCCGCGAAATAAATGAGGCAGTAACTATATTTTATGCATGTTAACAGAAGTATCTTCTTTAAAAAAAAGCGAGGCTATTCAATATTGCAGATACTTGCGTTAACGGTAAAGCAGTGGAATAATCCAGGGTGCCCTCGCGAGGAGTTCTTTTTGATGATGAAGGTTTGGTACAATGATCACAGTATATCGTGACCGTGACCATAGAGTACTTTGGCCAGTGTCCACTCTCTGGCCACTGGCCAAAGGATCATTGCCAGTCATTGGCCAATGTTTGGCCAAATTTGTGCTGCTTGGGTTAGGGCCTCAGTCCAGGGGAAAAACGGCCTCCACACGAGTCTGTTTTTCACAGTGAGGTCACACAAGAGTCGATGAGTTTAAGGCTATTTTGACACAAAGGGTGCTTGGCAGATGCATTTGGCGTCATTTTGAAGAGGCGCCTTACATTCCTGGAGCTACAAGACCGCTTTTAGTGTGTTTAGTTCGATGGGTGTGGTCGAGTGTTTGACTGCGAAGAACCCCGGCTCATGAGACAATGTGTCTTTTGACGTCAAAGGTTTTTTTTTTGGTATTGCGCAACAGGAGTTATTGGGGGCTGTCCAAGAATGTATTGAGTCATCCGAACATGTGTCCTTCCAGAACGCCTGTGGTGTTGGCGTTAAAAATTTCCTGAAACTCTTGTGATTTTATCATTGGTCTATGTATGTTGTGCATGATGACACACTGCTTTTGCAGAAGTAGGGGTATATGCATCGGGGCTAGAGTTGCTCCAGTTCTGAGTGACATGTTTATTTTTATGTGCAATAGAGGTATTAAGAGTCGGCCTAGAAAGTAGGTTATTCGTGATTTTAGATACGCCTACGACTAATTGGTTTTATTTAGGAAGGTATCTGGTGAAAGTAAGGATGATTGCATCGAAAACATGTTGTGTGCGTTCAAATCCAACTCATGTTGTTTGAATTTTACAAAAGAAAATTAAGTAGACGGAAGGCTACACATTTTATATATTAATATTACCTTTCAAGAGGATCATGCCTGCTGGCGGTACTGGGCAAAGACAAAAAAGGTGTGCTGCCTTTTGACTTTAACCACTCGAAAATTGTAAAGTGAGGGATTGCGAGAGGTTGTGTGCAAGTGGCCCTGGTGAGGTCTCGCCCTCACCAGATGCTGGCTAGCTTTTGCAACCAATTCGACAAGCTCACGCACGGAGGGTACCCTAGGGAGGTCTTTGGTGTGGCGGAAGAGCCTGTTGAAAAGTTTTCGACGCCCCAAGTCCCAGTCTAGGAAGAAACCCGACGTGAGACCGGTGGCTCTCCCTTGAATACATAAGGTTACCCACAGACTCAAAGGGTAGCACAGCGACATGGAGTCCCCATGGTGTTCTCTGCGCCTTTAAAACTGGGGCCTCTGTGTGGTGAGGTTGATAGTGGTCGTCCGGAAAACCTCGGCTGCGGTAAGAAGCACAAGAAGGAGTTTGTGCTGTGCGCGGTCAGCGTGGAGGACAAAACGGAGTTGTCCTCTGGGTGAGTGTACTTTGGCCAATCAGGGAGATTCATCGATGATTGGCTCAGAGAATACGCACTTTCTATCAGATCTTCACCGCCGGGTAATGTGGCTATTCATTGCGATCGATGTGGATTCTCCACCCTTTAGAAAAGACGACGATTGTTGCTCGGCACAGTCAGCAGGTGACTCGTGAAATATTGGAGGCCCCTATTGAAAATTCCATCGATACATAATTTGGTACGCTGACTGCCAGTCAGCAGCCCTGGTGGAACGTGCCCTGATGGTCCATCAGATGACGTCTGACTGCCAGTCAGCCGCCCTGGTGGAACGTGCCCTCGTGGTCCATCAGATGACGTCTGACTGCCACTGATGGAATGTCCCAAATTACGCATGTGGTGGTCTTTGATGGAATGTATCTTCCAAATTTGCGTTTTTTCAGGTAAAAGGGACCCGCACGAAAATGTCAGCTACAGGCCGGAATGAAAAATGCCGGTTCCGCCTAGACCCAAAATCGGGGCACCAGTTCGTATCCACCCTGAAACCGCGCATTTCCAGCCCCAATTTTAGACCTAGGCGGTGCACCGCCGGAATTCCCGCTGCGCTCACCACTGGGCTCTACAAAAGAATTTGGTGCTATGCTCTTAGCCGTTACAACCGAGAGATCGTCGCGATTTCAGACCCAGGCGGACTGGGTCTGAAATTGCGACGATTCTCTCGGTTGTAACGGCTAAGGGTATAGCACGAAAGTAAATTTTGTAGAGTCCAGTGGTGAGCGCAGTATCCGGCGGCAGCACTGGTCGTCCAGGCGTCGTCACCAAACACGGTGCACGGAACACACACACAGCACGCACAAGCACAGTATCCAGTGTTGAGTGCATCGGGAAGTTCCGGCGGGCAAGCGGTATCCGGAGTTGTCCAAGCATTGTCACCAAGCACACCAGCGCCAAGCGCAGCCAGATGCCGAGCCGAAATGCCATGGGTCGGCAGCTTCACACATATAAAGATTAAAGCCGAGGTCAGTAGGTATCCACCCAGGGCAACGATGGACGCGACAGTATCCGTGCGCCCGCAGCGCGAACGCCGCCGCCGGGCGAGCGCCGACCAACAATCCGACGAGAGCGAAGAAAAGCTAAACTCTGCAACAGACAAAGACGGGAGCGCGCGGGAGAACGCCCGCTCGCAGTGCCAGCGTAGCGGATGCGCCTGTCCCTAACGCGTGACCTGCGAGAGACCGCGAAAGTTCCCCGCCGACCCCCCCCCCCCCCCCCCCAACCCCTCCCACCCCTCCTCCAGTCACGCATGTGCGCGCCCGCTGGCTGGGAGCAGACTCTACTGGAACAAGGGGAGCAGATCGGATTCACCCATTACCGTGCTATTCCAGTGCGCTGCGTCTCACTGGATCCGACTGGTCACACACAGAATCGCGCGGATCGGAACTGTCCACAAGTTTAAAACCGCGCGGATCCGTACTGGAACCGCTCCGATCTGACATTTTCGTACGGGGACATTCGCTTACAAACGGGCCCGCATGCACCCAAAGCATGTTTCAGAGAAACGCCCTCGATGTCTGAACCTTTCGGGACGACCGTATACACTTTAATTCAGAAAACGTATGCGACTCCGTTGAAGCTAGAAAGCAAGCATGCCATGCTACGACAGACAGCCCTGGCTTCCAAGGACGAAAGCGAGCAGCAGACATATCTGAACCACGCTCACGCGGATTCTTTTTGTCTGCGCTCTTGGTGAAACAATAATAATGAGCTGCGACACAGCGGTAAGGCCAATAGCCCACACCAGATAGAAAGGTATAAACTTTCTAGCCTAAACCTCTCGGAACCGAGTCAAGAGCATTTCAGTATTGCAGCGCGAGGTTCCGACAATAAGTGCATCGCTCTAAAGAATGCTTCCGCTGGATATGCAGTTAAGCTTTCGGCATTTTATGCAAAGCACTCGTACATCAATCGCCGTACTTCAGTTTCTACTCACCTGCCATAGAGGTACTTTCGCGTCGTAGAACACTCCTTTTGTTCGCGCGTCTCCGGCCCAGAGACCTAGTACACCTTGTCGTCTTCAACTACACCGCTAAAGTTCCTTACATAGTCGGAACTCACGACAGACTGGGTCTTGTCGAGGAGAAATTCTACTAAAACATAAGACATCGTAGAGCCCGGGCTGGATCGAAAGGGTGGCACAAGCGCGCAAACAAAACGAGTTGAGAGCGATCGTTCATGGAAGCTCGGCGAAGCTTCTATGGGCGAAGCGAATGTGGCGAAAGTATGAAGTGGCGCGTTTGGCGTGCTCGGCATGTTCGGCGTTTCGGCGGGCTTCTGGTCAGGGTTGTCGGGTACCCTGCTAGTCATATCTCTAACATCAGCGGTTTTATGGGCTCATGTTCCGAAATCGTTTTCTCGTGCATAGATTATTTTCGTATTCATAGATTTGACGAAATAGTGGTATCTGAACGAACTTTACGTCCTTTGACCGTACGTCTGTCTGCGCGTCAAAGCTTTTTGACGTACAGTCAGAGACAATCGATGTACAATCAGAATCGCCACCAAGAAATCATGACGGCATTTCGCGGTGGCCGACTGCTACCAGAAAACCATCAGAAAGCCAACAGCGGAGTCTGACTGGAGTTTGACTGGAGTTTGACTGTCGGTCAGAGTAACTTGTTGGCCAATCAGACGTGCTTGACGTACAATCAGGCACAGACAGGTGTCCACTAGAAAACATCGACTTCCAGACAGCGTTCCATTGATGGATTTTTCCTTCGGGGCTTATTACATTTCGAAGTATAAGGATGAATGCGTCAGTGCTCCCTCGATTGCGCTCTTCGATAAACAAATCGCGTTCTTGGAGAGCCGTGACGCGTGCCCTTAGGTGATGGTCCGATATATGTTTGTCTATTTTTTTACGCTGGTAGGTGGTTTTCCCGAAAAATAAACCAGTTGTCAGTCAGCGCTTGGTCTATGTGTTCCTTGTTCTTTGTCCTCCGGACTTGTGGAGCTGTTTCCCCCTTCTTAGCTATGCATAACCAACTCGCCCAATTTTTGAACCGTGCTCGGTAAAGGTTCTTCTGGGACCCAAACGCGGTTCACAGCCTGTCTAGCGCACGGTCCGCACGGCGTCGCGGATGGTGATATCTTTCTTTAGGATCACGTACTGTAGCGTGGCACTAGCACGCTGCAATAGCAGTTGCACGTGCATCGTTCTTATATTTGCTTGTATCGACAGATCGCATTTCTGAGGCACGGAAGCGCAAGGTCGTTTTTTAATCCCCGACTTCTCTGGTTTATCGTAGATATAAGGTGCGTTCTCGGACCACTCATAAATAGTTGCTCTGCTGGCTGCCGGCTCCTTTGGTGATGGATCTATCACGCGACCACCGACCGTACCGCAAGGCCCACGAGGAGACCAGGTCAGGACGAGATAAGGCAGCTGCGATTGATATGGGGACACCTTGACGTAAAGAAAAAATGTGTGCAGTGCCACGAAGTTAGAGTAAAGAAACCCTGCGGCCGCGGCCATGTAATACAATGCGCGCTTGCACGTTCTTCTTTGCGCAGGTCAGGATTAGAGTAGGTCGTGCCGTTGCCTACCCAGATAGCTGTGGTGCCAGAACCAGCCGGTATTTCGAGTTTTAAGCCGCTAGACGGCGTCGTTGGCACCGCGAATCTAAAGATGACGGCACCCTTAAAGAAAGATAAATACATATATGAAAGTCGCGCGGATAAAGGTAGGGGCTAAAGAAGGCATCGAAGAGGGCCAAGTGCCGGAAAGTAACTTGTAACTTACTTCTCTTACAGGTGGTAGTGCACAGGACCAATATAGAGTATGGTAACTATAATGTCTCAGGTATCCAGCTCTAGACCACGCAAAACAAGTAGAGGACCGTTTAATGCGGACGAAGGCAATTTCTATTCACAAATTCAAAAACGATATCTCGCAATATTTCAGAGCTATCAGATTAGGCTTACACACGAAATGTAATTGCAGTTGTCTGTATGCTTATACATGCGAAAGTTAATCAGCCCAAAATGGGCGTCCGGCGTTTCGGCTGTAGATGACAAATTTAGGAAGAGCTGTACCACTGCTAGCCTGTGGTCTTTGACGTGCATTTCACATTAAGATTCCCTCTTTCTTATGCGCTAAGCCTACATAATGTCTCCAGCTTCGAAGGCCAAAATTCACATAGTAGGACACTGATTTAGTAACAAGGCTTCAATAATCATAACTCAAAAATAAAAACAAAATAGTACAAAGAATCGTTGAAACTTTTATTTATCTATTATTTTATTGTTTTACTTTCACTGTATTTTTTAGGGAGGTGCCTTTCAGCAGGGCAGAAAATCGGACGAGTTGGTTTATTATCTTACAGGGTGGGAACAGAAAGGGCCAGACGCTAGAAGTAGACAGACACAGCGCTGACGATCTACTGAAGGTTCCAAGCTGGTTCACACACTTGCGATTGCTTGCGACCGGAGAGGCTGAAATCTTGGTTCTTAACCCCTTGCCTATGCAATTTTTCTTCGGGGAGCGTGCATCAAATTTGATTTTGAATGGACAATATTCATCAAAATATGACAAAATTTTTTCTCTACTTCCAGGTGTGGTATCTTGCTCCAAATCAGAACCTCTGGTCTGAGTCTCACTGACGTCCAAACGTCCACGTTCATTGCATGCGTGCAGGATTCGATACGTTTTTGTCACTCTTCTCACTGTCCATCAAACTACCTTCTGATTCCGAAAGATCGGAAAGCATGAGGGATTCTTTATAAAACAATATTGAGCATTAATCACTCTAAAAAAAGTTAAAACAAATGCTGTATCTCTTGCTCGGCTAAAGCCAACCTCCGCGCCAAAATCATGTTGTTTAGCCACGAACGCTTACAAGCGATATATATTTTTTCTTGGCTAAGTAGAACGTTGTCTCTCTGTGAAACAGCAGAAGAAACGCGCACACAACCCTAGGAAAATGGAACAACAGGGGAGATTTGCCATCTGCAGGAGAGAGCGCTAAACAAGCGCCAAAACCGAAACACGAGTTACACTCCTGGTCGGTCTTTACGCTCCGTAAGAGATGGCACGAGTGACAATCGTAATTATTAGGCAAGTGATTGAGCCTCTTGTGACGGCTAACGACCGGCTTCATGGGGATCTTGCTCTCGGCCAGGGAACGCGAGCGCGTCCGTAATACGCGACCATGTAATGCTTCCATTGAGTATAAGACGGCACTGCAGCTGTGCTCGATCATGCACGAGCCATGGTCGTTTACAAGTGTGTGTCAGTATCTGTCCACGAGCTCTACAACAGCGTATGAAAGACTTAAATATTGTTTAAATAAATATAAGAAAAATGCTTCTCGCGCATTCAATGTCTTATCAAAACAATATGAAAGATTTTCTTGTTCCTGTTTTGTTCTTGTATTTGTTTTCTTAAATTTATATCCACCGCTGTAGTTCTGCCAGCTTGGCGCCCACGAGCAATGTGAGAGAGTGTAATGACGCACAAGGAAAAGGTCAAGAAAAATATTAGTTTTGCTCCTAAGACGCATTGCTCAAACTCGAGAGCTGCAGGCCTATTGCTGCGAAGCCGGTCGTAAGCTGTCACGAGAGGCCTAAAAGCCGGTCTTGTCTAAGTCGCTCGTAGTGAAACGCAAGTGCACGAAAGCGGCCTTTATTTTCCTGCCCGACCAGAAAAGTAAACACAAGGGAGGAAAATAAGAAAAATTAAAAAGAAATACGATAAAATGCTCCTACAGCGCCATATCACTTTCACACAAATCTGCCATAATCTTTCATAAAACATACTCCTTCTCCCCCAAGGATATCGTTGGTGCACTAACACGTCCGTCATCCCCTCTCGATAAGATATAAAGGGCTTTATCAATCTTCCTGATGGTCTGATATCGTTTACGCAGGAAGATGGTCAAATCATTGAACGAAGGGAAAGAAAGGGAGTGCTCCCTGGCCCTCATGTTCACACATCTCCTCGTATGTCCAATGCATACCCTACCCCAAGTGAGGTGAATCTGGTGCACAACACCTGTTGCATGTGGGACAAAGGGCTTGCGGTGGTTGAAATCACATTAAAACTCGCGTGTTTCACCTCGGTTAACGGCGGTACACAGCCGAGATAATTTCTACGACCGCTAAAAACCTTCGGCACACTGTACTTGTCTTGACTTGGGGGGAAAGGGCATAAACATAAGTTACCACCACCTGTCTGGATGCTCTCTGCCTAACGTTAGGGGTAAGTCGAAACCTAAAGACATTTTCCTCACTTCTTTTTACTTTTCTGGTTCTTTTGAAAATGAACCTCCAGTTGATAGTCAGCGCTGTGTCTGTGTACTTTTTGTTTCGTGTCCTTTGTCAGAGTGCGCTTTTCCCACCCTGAAAGATTTCCTTAAGTACGCACAAAATATTTACTCACTTAGAGATGAGGTATGATTAACAGTTTGAAAATTTTGTATTGGCCATGCGGGTTAAGAGTGTCCGAAGTGCCTGTATGCTCAATTTTATTCTGATTTTTAAAGCTACATATTTGTTAGTGCTTGTGCTAATGGTATTCAGGCCCTACTCAAAAGTATAAATAAGTCGGCTGTAAACGTTTAATGTCCTCCTTGCAATTGACCTTTTTTAATATGGGAAAAGTGGAGGGGGAGGGGAGAAGTAAATGTCGCTTGCATGTCGAGGTGCAAAGAGAGGACGAAAACTTAAATTTTTAGCTCAAAACGTGCTGAGGCGTGCTCGTCGTAGACATAAGCATGTACTGAACAAACTAAAGCGCACTGAATTATCTTTCTTGTAGATAAACGGTTTCTTTCAAACCTCCACATGTTGGACATCTGAGGAACAATATAAAGAGCCTCAGCAATGTAAAGGTCCATTTTCTCAATTTATATTTCATGCTTTATGATTCATAAACACTGGCGAACGAAAACTAGTGCAACGTTTTGTCGGAAACTAGATATCGTCTGGAAAAGTCATATTATCCATTCAAAACTTCTCTTTTCACGTTGTATTCTGACAACGGCGCTCTGGATATTTTTGTGGACTATAAAAGTGAAGAAAGGGAACATGATTTTTGAAAGCGCCACTAGGACGTCCACAAGCCACCATGGATAGTCAAGCACTCCCGACTATTGCTGTAGTCGCAGGTAATTTGCAACATTAACGAAGTGCGGTAAAGATGTCTATATTAAGAACATTGTGCTTACCAACTGGTTTCTTTCCAGATTAATATTATGTTTCGCAGAACTAAGATGTAGTCTCAAAGAACGTATGAGGGCGTGAGGCCGGCTTATAATAGCTCCGAGGCAAATTTACGGCCTGCGGATCCCCAGTTGGCCGTCGCGAGCTTCGGCCGAGGTGTTGCCTATGTGAAGGAGGCTTATTCAGAGATGGCACCGTGTAACCGAGATTTTGTTTGCACGTCAAAAAATTCAATCCTCAGTCACTCAGTAGAGCGTGCCAGATGTACTTTTTGGTTTGGCACGTAAACTGCCAAAAGTTTGACCTGAAGAATGCAGGCTGAAACAACCTAGCGAAAACCGAGCAGTGTTGGAAGTAACGCGTTGCAATCAATGACGTTACTTGCAACGCAGTACGTTTTGAAGGAACGCAGTAACGCACTTTTTAGTTGTATAAATAGATAACGAGTAAAGTAATTTCGCTACTACTTTAGGGTATCATCCATCGAATTAAGGTACTCGTTACTTTTAGATAATATTATTTTTTTAGCTTAAAAATGAAAAAAAAGGCATTGTGTATTCCCATACGCCATTTTTCAGGAAGCTCATTCCTCTATCCTTTTCATTCGTCAAGTTTTTCCCGTGCATTACTGCGTATTACCTTCGAACTGCTCTGTGGTAAAGTACAGGCAAGGGAACTTTTCTGAAGCTTTTCTTCACTTTTTATATGTGAGTGATATTCCACGTCGGTACGTTAGACTTAAAATACCTCACATCTTCTTTCGCATTTGAAAACGCCAAATGTTTAGAACATTTCATGCATTTTCTCCCAGGGGTTCAGTGTCGCCGATTTTTTCAGTTTAATCAAAGCCACCTTTTAGGTTCATCACGGCCTTGCTCATCCACCTTTATTGCAAGTGCTAGTATATATAAGTGCTGCATTAACATTTTTTTATTTATCTTTTTAGCTCTGCTGTCAATAGTGTGTGGCGCTCCAGCAAAGAGATGAACCAAATGAACATGCAGATGAGCCAGAAGCAGAAGACCGCTCATGTGAAAAAAGGGATGCGGATGCCCAAAAGGCTGTGAGTTGGTTGAGTTATTTAAAAACATTTACCGTGACGATATATATCTTTAGACGGGCACCGGATTCTTCAAATATAACGTCAGGATGAAGTTGATAATAACTTCTCTCAAATAGAAGAACGACTGGGCGACGCATAATACAAAATTCAGTTCATAGTTATGTAAATAAATCTAAAAAGCACCAAACTTTAGAAGCATCTTATATTAGACATTAATGGCCAAAACCCGAGAAAGAAACGAAGGACTGATTTCGCAGAAAAGGACTCTGGACGAAGTTATTACACTGGTGGGTATTTTATGAACAGCAGAAATATACAGGGTGTTTCTTTTTAAGCTTTACAGATTCGTCTGACGAAGCCGTGAAAGCTACTTTAATATGGCTTGTGCATGTGTGTTCTAGAAGCAAGGTGATATGGTATATGTGGCTAATCGTAACGATCAATCGGATAATTAATTAGAATATATTATTTAACATGTTATTTATTGAAATATAAACACGTAATTCTAATTAGAAACTTGCTCAGCGTTATCGGAAATAACCAAATTAGTATATTAGAAAGTCTTGGAGCACGTGGAAGGCACAGTGAAGCGCTAAAGCTACCACTCGTGCAGCAGGAGCAAGCCTACCGGTGCCATAACGCGCCCACGCGGTTTTTCCGTCTTATCCGCTTTTGCTCACCCTAGCAGTGTTCCTCTTGCACGAATGGTAACTTTAGCGCACTACTGCGCTTCCCACGCGCTGAAAGTCTGTCTAAAAATTGCTAATCTAGTGGTTTTGATGACGCTCATCAAGTTTCTAAATGACAGTCATATGTATATTTTCACTAATTAAAAGTTAATGAACAAATTTCAGATTAAAAATCGGCTTATCATGATAGCTAGTATTAGCTGTCGTGGCTTTTATAAAGAGGTCCTTAAGCCTAAAAAGAAACAAGGTATAATAAATGGCAGACCTCACCCAACCGGCTTGCATCATAGTGTAAGCATGCAAATATTTCCGAACCGGCCCATTGATAACATGCAGGGCTATTTCTTTATGCTAACACAGTCCTTCGTGGTGATTATGCGGTCTCGTAAAATGAAATAGATCGCCGTGCTATGAGAGCCAGGCATTTTGAACTGACACCGCTAAAAACTAGATATATTTAATGAATTTTTTTACGTTTTAAATAGCCTTCATTTTATTTCTCCTAGGGTCTACCTTATAACCTTGAATATATATCACAAACATAATATTTTAAAGTTAAGCCACACTCCTAGCGTCCTTTTGTGTAATTCATGGTAATTTCGATGCTGACCTAATAAACTCCGTAAATTTTCAAACACCTGCTCGCTTTTGTAGACACAACTCTCTATTTCATCCTTTCATTCAGGAAAAAGCAGTTACCATTAATCCGCATGCCACCTTCATTTAACAATTAAAAGTATCTGTGCTTGGACATTTCTGGTGAAATGAACTCTTTCAAGCGTAAACTGGCTTGTGAACTTTATGTTTAAAACTCTTATGATGATACAGAACATTTTTTTTATTTGTGGAATGTTATGTTAGGGAAAATTGTTTCATGACTTGTTTTTTTTGTCTTTAATCTTCTAAGAGGCGCGAACTTTTCTAGTGTGATCGTTTTGTACGATTTATTTATGACATTCCCGTGATGAGTTCGACCTCTTTCATTTTTTTATCAACTGTGAAAGTGTATGAATTGTATGTATTAAATTTTATATCTTGTGCTAGCACATCCACATTGCGATGATTGTTCGGGGGCACGAAGAAAATAAATAAATAATTAAATTGACAGTTTCGTGATGTCTTTACTTTGCATTGTATTTGTAAATGTATTCAATATCCTTAATTAATTTTCCTAAATACGTGTTTAATACTCATCTACCATAAAGCTATATACTTGTAAAAATAAGTAAACACAGTTATACAACTTTTCAAATGAATCAAAAATTGCTCGGGGATTTACAACACGCAAAGCTGTTCAGAAGTATTGAACTTTGGTTAATTAGTAGAGCGTGCGAATAATAAATCCCACCTCGTAATTTGCAACGTGGCCACCCAAGAGGTTTTATTCAACGGTGTTTTAGCGGACATATGTATAAAGCAAATTGAGAGTACGGAATAGTGGATTTGAAACCTGTTTCCTCGGGCCAAGCCCTGGCGGAATAAAGGCACGTTCCAAAGCCAGGAGCGCGGCCGAGCTCGCGTTTGAAGCATTGGCTTTAGTCCCTGCTTAAGAGTGAACGGAGTACAATGTTTCCACATGCCAGATCAAAGGCACTCCCACTCTGGCATCGCAACGATACTGGCAAGATTAAGATGTGACGACACAAAATTACGTAGGTAGTGCAAACGTTTACCAGATTAATAACACCCTCACTCACTTTGGTCCGCCTCCCGTCGTTTGAAGCGTCATCTAGATTGTCGTTACAAAAATGTGCACACATTTTCTGTGCATTCATAGAGAGCGGTAAAGCGCCAGCTAGACTTTGTGCTTGAAAACAGATGCATGCCATTGAATACCGACCGTGCAAGCAAAGCAGCGTCTATGGGCAGTTCCGTAACTGAGCTAATCAAGTAACGTTCGTAAGCGCACTGTAATCTAAGTGTCCTACGTCACGACGTTTTTCGCTAATCACCAGCATCGTGTTCTTTTTTTCAAACGCCTTTCTTGGAAATTTGGGAAATTCGGTGCCAAGAATCGTTGATTTACCCTTCGTTCGGGCAATTAATAGGTTGATGTGTGTGGTAAAACGGCAATATTTTCTTGGGAAAAAATCGATTTTGGGTTTTGTGGTGTCTTGTTTTCTGTGAATCTTGATATTTGATGTATAAAAATAATAAAGATAGGGTACGATCGCGAAATCAATCTAATACGCTTTTGAAGAACCGCCGGCAACACAAAGTGGCATAAATAGAAGTCATATTTTTGCGCGCGGTTCTTCGAATTGTGACGTCCTCCGCCGTAACATTTTTGTTGGAAAAGCAGGCCTTGCCGTGTCCTCTCAACAGCTCTCTTCTTTACCTTTATTCCGTATTGAATATAATTGAAAATAAAGTCTTCTTCCTACCGCGAAATAGCGCCACTACACATCTATAGAAAAAATCGAACGTGTTTTTGATTTATGTAATTTTGTAGCCTCTTCCCTGATCGTGCACAATAATTTTTGTTCTTAATATTGTCCTATCACGCCCAAAGTTTACAAGCAGATGCTCCTGTATGTGCAGAATGCAACAATAAAGTTTTGGATAAAATGTATAATTTTGATACTTATGAAGTATTTAAGAAACTTTCATTAGACTTCAAAAATACCGTTTTTACGATCTTTTTAATTATAATTTTTTAAATATTGATTTTGTACTTACCATGTTCACTATTCATTGCCTGAATATTTTAAATGGAAAAAAATTATTTTATTATTCTTGTCTTTTCTAAGTGTGTTGCAATGCCCCTTGTGTGCGCAATAATATGTTTTATATCTCCATGTGCATAGTTTACAGAACATAAAATATGAGATATATCGATACTAACACCATATTCATAAAGATGAGATGAAGCACTATAAACTGTTAAAATGTATTTCAGTTATTACGAATAATAAAAAAATGCTTGTTTTCCCCTGGCATATGTTCCCTTAAGGCCATCATAGTTTTTTTTTTATAAAACGAATAAGCGTAAATTGCATTTATATATTTATTTATTTAAATAATTTACAGGTCCTTTTGTAAAGGAGATTACATAAGGGGGAACAAAAAGGGTGGTACTTGTAGCAGGAAATTTTGCAAGAGTACTTTAGACAAGGTGCAACCAATGGGAACTCGAGTTAGGAGACATAGGCGCAGATTAGGTGACTTATAAAAGTGACTAAGGAAACACAAAAAATAAAGTTCCTCTCTTAAGGTCCAATCTGGAAGGCAGGAATTTTGCTTTAAAATGGAGATCCTTGAAAAACAGAAATAACCAGAAAAAAAAAATGCACCGCACGGTTTTGGAAAGCTACTTTTTTTCATCAACTAGGATTGATAAGAATCTTAGATGGTTAATGCGTGGTCAAGTTTTAGTCAAATTCATGAAAGATATGCTGTACTTTTTTAAATTAGGAGGAGCGAGACGAAGGCTATGTTTAAGTTGCCAAGAGAGATTGCAACATGACAACAGTTGCGAATATGATAGTTTCATGAGAAATGCATATTGATATGAAGACCAATGTATTTATCTGATGTAACCGACTCAACCAGGTTAGATTTAATAAAGTAGGAAGAGAGGTTGCTGTTTAAGGAGTGATATGTATTTGCATTTAGCTGGGTTCAGTTCCATCATCCATGCCGAACACCTATCAGATAAGTTATTGAGGTCATCGTGCCGCGTGTTGGTGTTAGTGTTAGTATGACATTCTTTATATATTACACAGTCATGAGCAAATATACGAATCTGGGAGGAAACACAGGATGGTTAATCGTTTATATATATTAAAAAAGCAGGTGCCCAAAGACAGAGCCTTGGGGAACACACGAAGACACTAATATGCTCGATGAATTTTGAGACTTAACAACTATGTACTGAGTTATTCTAAAATGCCAATCTTTAATTGTGCGTTTTAGACGGGGGCGCTGCTGTACACTCATAAAAAATACAAAAAGAAAAGCTAAATTTAAAACATTTTTACTCTCAACATTTGAAAGCATATCACCAGATGTATCAGTTAGGGTTAATACATCAGCAGGTTTTAGGATTTATCTCGGACCATATTATTTGAGGGTTCGCGCTCAACATATCGGGTAGTGTGGTTTGGTGGTACGCTTTTCTGGCTGATTCAACTTCTTGTTTGTATTTCTTTTCACACTTATAAGACGCCTGCCTATCTAATGGACTGTCTCAAGCCCTAGCATGCCTCGTGAGACGTTTTTTTGTTCCTTCTTGCGATGGCTTTTCAGGCCGACGGTAAACATGGGACAAGTATTAGACGTTTTAATAAAACATTGAAAAATATATTTCTCGACCAGAGGATTAATTTTATTTTTGTATAGCTGCCAGTTTTATTCGACAGTGCGATAGTACAAATCCGGGCAAAAATATTTCTTTACAGAAGCATTCTAATTCACAGTTAATCGCGGTTATAATTAGTCCTGTAATAGCTTAAATTGGGTTTGCTAACAATCTGTTTTTTGTTTGTGAAAATATGCTTGTGTGAACAATATTTTATAATCAAATATCCTCGAAAAGATGACAATTGGCTGAAAGAGATCTGGTTGCTTATTAATGATGAGGTCTATGCTATCTGAAGAGGAAGAAGTCGACCGTGTTGGCATGTTACAAGCTGCGAGAGGCTAAACTCAAGGTAAACATCGATAACCTGTGCCCATTCCGCAGTGTTATGTGGACAGTAAGGAGAATTTTGATTCCAATCAATGAAAGAATTGAAATCACCTGGGGATAATAAAACTTCAACCAGTGTATAGCAAAGATAGATTGAAAAGGCATTTTGGAATAATGCAACCAACATTCGATGAAGTCGGGGCCTGTAAAATACACCGAGGACATTAAATATGTGTCTTTAAAGACAGCCAATCATTTTGAAAACCAGTATCCAACGAAATTCACGAAAAACTTAAACCTTGCTTATTTATTAGGTTCCTGCATCGCCCGGTGGGTATTACAGTAGGGGGACGGAAATAATTATACAAAAGCGGACATAGAGCGGAAGAAAACGACACAAATAACAAATCGCACAGAAGAAACATGCCAATATATACTACAATATTATGAGAACCCTGTCAACAACAAGCACAGGCCGAACAATGTAAACCGTCAATACCGACTACAAAAACATGATATCATTCAAAAGGATTGAACGTTAGGAAGCTCTAGCAGTGACTAAGGCATCACGTTCCAGCCACTAATTGTTGGGGGGAGAAATGAATATTTTAGAACGTCAGTACGTGTGAACAATTCTCGGTTCTTTCTCTAATTGCCAGTCCGAAGAGAAAGAGAATGAGGGGCCAACAGGTATCTTGATTTACCTATCCCGATGCTACCGTAGTAAAATTGTGCATAAACTTGAGACGGAGACACTTTCGTCTTAGTTGTAAGGGTTTCCATTCGAGCTGTAGCTTTATTTAAAGAGTAAAGCTATACGCACTCCGGAGTGCATTTCGGACGAGATGGCTATACGCACTCCGCCGAGAACTCATGCCCGTCGGGCCACCCTTTTCGAACGGCGCGTGTATCACTGGGGAGCGTGTTAACCCAGCCCCCGCCTGCGTTCACGCCGCTTCGCGGCGACAGTATTGGCTGCTAATTACAAAACGTAACCAGTACACGCCGCTTCGCGGCGTCCGGCCGGCAACCCAAGCCCCGCTGTCCCCGATCGCACCTCCGGAAAGGGAGTCCCATTTAATTCTGCGAAGTTTCGTCGACAACATTATCGCAAAAAAGAAATGTCGTAAACATCGCATTATGCCTCGATAAAACAAAATGAACAAAAAAAAAAAAAAGTACGCCCACCGGGGATCGAACCCGCGTCCACTTGCGTACAAAGCGGACGCCTTAGCCCCTATGCTATGCCATCGCTGAAAAAACTCGTTGTGACCATTCGTTTTATACGAGTTTAGCGGAGTGCGTATAGCCATCTCGTCCGAAATGCACTCCGGAGTGCGTATAGTTTTACTCTTATTTAAATCACACTCTCGTGAAAGTTATAGTTATTTAGGACATAGCTCGCAGCCTATTTCTGAATTATTTACCCTATTGAAAATTCCATCAAGATACATAATTTGGGACACTGACTGCCAGTCAGCAGCCCTGGTGGAACGTGCCCTGATGGTCCATCAGATGACGTCTGACTGCCACTGATGGAATGTCCCAAATTACGTATGTGGTGGTCTTTGATGGAATGTACCTTCCAAATTTGCGTTTTTCAGGTAAAAGGGACCCGTACGAAAATGTCAGATACAGGCCGGAATGAAAAATGCCGGTTCCGCCTAGACCCAAAATTGGGGCACCAGTTCGTATCCACCCTGAAACCGCGCATTTCCAGCCCCAATTTTAGACCCAGGCGGTGCACCGCCGGAATTCTCGCTGCGCTCACCACTGGACTCTACAAAAGAATTTGGTGCTATGCCCTTAGCCGTTACAACCGAGAGATCGTCGCGATTTCAGACCCAGGCGGACTGGGTCTGAAATTGCGACGATCTCTCGGTTGTAACGGCTAAGGGCATAGCACGAAACGCTTTTGTAGAGTCCAGTGGTGAGCGCAGCGGTAATTCCGGCGGCGCACACGGTCGTCCAGGCGTCGTCACCAAACACGGCGCACGGAACACGCACACAGCACGCACAAGCACAGCATCCAGTGTTGAGTGAATCGGGAGGTTCCGGCGGGCAAGCGGTATCCGAGTTGTCCAAGTATTGTCACCAAGCACACCAGCGCATCCAGATGCCGAGCCAAACTGCAATGGGTCGGCAGCCTTTCGGACTCGGGGTCCGGTGGCGATCGGCGAGGTCTGGCAGCTTTTCAGACTCGGCGTCCTCAAAGCGTGCGCACACACGTCGCCTCTGGTCCAGAGTGACCCGGCGGCCCGGCCTGGAGCACTAAACGCTTGGGTTCTGATGTTTCTTCCGTCTCGTAACTTCTTTCCACAGCACCGAAGACAGCGGGCACGAACTTTACGTTCACTGAACGCGTCGAAATGCCTCCAGGCTCCAATGCATTGCCTCCACGTGCGACGAACCGGAAAACGTGGTGCGGCCAGTGCGGCTGGTGCCGGAACTGCATAACTTCGAGCTTTGATACCACAGTTTATCATATACAGTTTGCCCACTGTAGAATAAGCCTGTGGTAATCGGGAGACATGGTGTTGAGAGTATTTTTGCTTGCAGCGCCCCTCACCACATATCGCGAACTAACCACTTTTTATGCTTCTGTTTTGTTGTTTTGCTTTCAAAGATGGCGGCCCCCATGGTGTTTTGGTTTCCCTGTTCCTCGCGTTTTCGCGTTGCTTTTGCTTTAATTTGAAGCGCCCGTCACAGGTGACAGGGCACCATTTCCGGGCGCTCACATTCAGACAAGAAAGCATCTTTTCACGTAGGGGACTGTTTATTGGATCTCTGCATGGTATAATTCAATCAAAAGAGTCACAAACATAGCACATAATACAGCCATAGAACAAAGTTTGCACGGATGCCGGTCAATTTACAAACAAAAAACAAAGCCGAGGATTTTTTTTTTTTTTTGCGGAGTATTGGCATGTTATGACAGACTTATTGTGAATGGCAGCTTTTAGAGCAAGTGTGAAACGCGATATCGAACACACAGCTTAGTGCAACACATTTTGACAGGTCACAAGGACATCAAGAGGCATGAAAAATAGAGCACATCAAATCATGTATGTACTGCACAAGTAAACAATACAAACTCAAAACTGCATGCACACAGCATTATCTACAGCAATTAAGAAATTCAACAGAATTGAAAGCGTCTGACTGTTCTCCGTGTCATAAGTTCTGTTGCTTAAATAAAGCACAGGCTTTTTAGAGCGCTCGGAGCTATTTTACTGATCAAGGGAATGGCGCATATAGCGACTCGTACAAGTTTTTTTTTTATTTTTTTTTTAGCTGATGTGAACAATTAATTTTTTCCGAACACCGATTGACAAGGAGACGTAGTGCCGTTTTCAACGCAGCAATTCACCGAGGAAATTTTTTTTTTCTAACACGATTTGAACTAGGGTTTCTACCTACCAGAACGATCACATATGTTTGCACTAGTTGGGTGCCCTTATTTCAAGGGCACTACATAGGAACACATTAAAATGAACGCGATCAGTAAAGTCTAAATCGAAACTGCGACGCCGGAGTACGCTCAGCGATTTCTTCAGTTTCGTTTGGGCTGCATCAGTTTCGAGCCTCTCTCTACATGTGCAAAGCCGCGGTAACTTTGTTCTTCATGATTCCGAATAGAAAGACGATTCGGCACTAGCTTCATTGACGCAAGGAGGCAAATCAGCACCTCACAAAACTTAATATACACACGTTTATAATTCACCACTATACGAGCCTGTGTAACGGCGAGTTCCTCAACGATATTTGCCACGGAAACGACGACTTTCAGAGAAGCGACGTATAAATATAACACAATGCTATTTGCACTAACAAAACTTAGAATATACAACTTACCAGCTTCTCAGCGGGTGCTATATTATCAGCTTCGAATTTAAACGTCAAAAACGCAAGTGTACTCCGCAATCTCCGCAGCAGCCTGGCCTGGCAGCAGCTCGTCGCCCGGCGCCTCGATGGCCTCGACTCTCTCATTGGTCGTAACCTTGGGTAACCGTGTAACGGTTTTCGGTTAAACATTCTTTTATTCCTTCCCCAAAAAAATTGGGTCTCTCATGTTTTTAAAAATTAGAATTACTGGTGTAATTCATTGGTTCTATAACAATTACTTTTACACGGCGTTCTGTAACAAGAAATCAGAAACATAAAAAGTGTTTAGTTCGCGATATGTGGTCAGAGGGCGCTGCCTAACGCGCGATTACCGGAAGTGGCCTTGAGTGGGACCACTGTATGCTTATTCGCTGTGTTTGATACAGTGTGGCACAGTTTATCATATACAGTTTGCCCACTGTAGAATAAGCCTGTGGTAATCGGGAGACATGGTGTTGAGAGTATTTTTGCTTGCAGCGCCCCTCACCACATATCGCGAACTAACCACTTTTTATGCTTCTGTTTTGTTGTTTTGCTTTCAAAGATGGCGGCCCCCATGGTGTTTTGGTTTCCCTGTTCCTCGCGTTCTCGCGTTGCTTTTGCTTTAATTTGAAGCGCCCGTCACAGGTGACAGGGCACCATTTCCGGGCGCTCACATTCAGACAAGAAAGCATCTTTTGACGTAGGGGACTGTTTATTGGATCTCTGCATGGTATAATTCAATCAAAAAGAGTCACAAACATAGCACATAATACAGCCATAGAACAAAGTTTGCACGGATGCCGGTCAATTTACAAACAAAAAACAAAGCCAAGGAATTTTTTTTTTGCGGAGTATTGGCATGTTATGACAGACTTATTGTGAATGGCAGCTTTTACAGCAAGTGTGAAACGCGATATCGAACACACAGCTTAGTGCAACACATTTTGACAGGTCACAAGGACATCAAGAGGCATGAAAAACAGAGCACATCAAATCATGTATGTACTGCACAAGTAAACAATACAAACTCAAAACTGCATGCACACAGCATTATCTACAGCAATTAAGAAATTCAACAGAATTGAAAGCGTCTGACTGTTCTCCGTGTCATAAGTTCTGTTGCTTAAATAAAGCACAGGCTTTTAGAGCGCTCGGAGCTATTTTACTGATCAAGGGAATGGCGCATATAGCGACTCGTACAAGTTTTTTTTTTATTTTTTTTTTAGCTGATGTGAACAATTAATTTTTTCCGAACACCGATTGACAAGGAGACGTAGTGCCGTTTTCAACGCAGCAATTCACCGAGGAAATTTTTTTTTTCTAACACGATTTGAACTAGGGTTTCTACCTACCAGAACGATCACATATGTTTGCACTAGTTGGGTGCCCTTCTTTCAAGGGCACTACATAGGAACACATTAAAATGAACGCGATCAGTAAAGTCTAAATCGAAACTGCGACGACGGAGTACGCTCAGCGATTTCTTCAGTTTCGTTTGGGCTGCATCAGTTTCGAGCCTCTCTCTACATGTGCAAAGCCGCGGCAACTTTGTTCTTCATGATTCCGAATAGAAAGACGATTCGGCACTAGCTTCATTGACGCAAGGAGGCAAATCAGCACCTCACAAAACTTAATATACACACGTTTATAATTCACCACTATACGAGCCTGTGTAACGGCGAGTTCCTCAACGATATTTGCCACGGAAACGACGACTTTCAGAGAAGCGACGTATAAATATAACACAATGCTATTTGCACTAACAAAACTTAGAATATACAACTTACCAGCTTCTCAGCGCGTGCTATATTATCAGCTTCGAATTTAAACGTCAAAAACGCAAGTGTACTCCGCAATCTCCGCAGCAGCCTGGCCTGGCAGCAGCTCGTCGCCCGGCGCCTCGATGGCCTCGACTCCTCTCATTGGTCGTAACCTTGGGTAACCGTGTAACGGTTTTCGGTTAAACATTCTTTTATTCCTTCCCAAAAAAAATTGGGTCTCTCATGTTTTTAAAAATTAGAATTACTGGTGTAATTCATTGGTTCTATAACAATTACTTTTACACGGCGTTCTGTAACAAGAAATCAGAAACATAAAAAGTGTTTAGTTCGCGATATGTGGTGAGGGGCGCTGCCTAACGCGCGATTACCGGAAGTGGCCTTGAGTGGGACCACTGTATGCTTATTCACTGTGGTGTGGCGCCACCTTCTAGTCCGCATTCATGTAAACGTTGCCGCGTCGGCTTCGTTCGAAGAACGAGTGGAGTCGATGCGCTGAAGTCGCTTTCATGTAAACGAGGCTATATTCGGAACTCACGACAGACTGGGTCTTGTCGAGGAGAAATTCTACTAAAACATAAGACATTGTAGAGCCCGGGCTGGATCGACAGGGTGGCACAAGCACGCAAAACAAAACGAGTTGAGAGCGATTGTTCATGGAAGCTCGGCGAAGCTTGTATGAGCGAAGCGAAAGTGGCGAAAGTAGAAAGTGGCGCGTTTGGCGTGCTCCGCATGTTCGGCGTTTCGGCGGGCTTCTGATCAGGGTTGTCGGGTGCCCTGCTTGTCATATCTCTAACATCAGCGGTTTTATGGGCTCACGTTCCGAAATCGTTTTCTCGTGCATAGATTATTTTTCGTATTCATAGATTTGATGAAATAGTGATATCCGAGCGAACTTTACGTCCTTTGACCGTACGTCTGTCTGCACGTCAAAGCTTTTGACGTACAGTCAGAGACAATCGATGTTACAGTCAGAATCGCCACCAAGAAATCTTGACGGCATTTTTCGGCGGCCGACTGCCACCAGGAAACCATCAGAAAGCCGACAAGCGGAGTCTGACTGGAGTTTGACTGTCGGTCAGAGTAACTTGTTGGCCAATCAGACGTGCTTGACGTACAATCAGGCACAGACAGGTGTCCACTAGAAAACATCGACTGCCACACAGCGTTACATTGATGAATTTTTCCTTCGGGTAGGTTTAGTTTATAGTTATTTGCGTGTACGGGTGTCGACTAATGCAGGCATAGTCCAGAATTGGAAATACGAGATAAGAGTTGTGGGCACCCTGGCGGCTCCACAGCCAAGTTGACCGAATGCGAGGCAAAAATGCCGAACTTTTCCCGCGTGGTGGCGACGTCACGCCGGCCATGCGCACATCGAGTGCGCCGCCTTGATAAGGAGGCTCAGAGGCGGCGCACAGGAGTCGCTGACTGGACTCAGCCGCCGTTGGTAACAATGTTAATCGTCCCGTCCATGTCCCATTAAATGTAGTTTCTTGTTGTTGAAACCGTTGGCTCCGTGTTATTCCTCCGAGTCGGGTATGCAGCAAGGCAAACCGACCACACAGTAGAGGTTTATTTCAAGTGAGCTAAACGTTTTCTGAAATTGCGACGCAAAATATGCAGCACGCCACTGGACTTAGAGCGAAATTGCTTTCACGTGACTAGTCCATCTTAAATCGGCGGTTAGCCGAACCGCGAGATGTGTTGCCTCATTACTAAGTTCTAAAGGATGATCGTTTAGTCTAAAAACTTCAGAGGCAATTTAACTTTTTCTAGGGAATCGAACAGGGACACATTTCGATATATTAAGACACATTTTCTATTTATCACAGCATTATGTTACCTTATTTAAATCACGCCGTAGGATTTGAACGTCGCCGTCGCCGGACACTTCCCTGTATAAAACGCAGTTGTCAGCATACAACCTGATATTCGATGTAATTCCATACGTCGATATCATTAATAAAGATAATAAAAACGATAGGGCTTAAAACAAAGCCTTGTGGAGCACCTGAAATTACTTCTACAATTGATGAATCAACTCAATTTATGATGAAACGCTGTTTTCTACCGTGGAGATAATTGGGTATCCATTGCAAAATATTTCCTTCATGTTTAGCCTACGCCGCTTATGCAGTAAAAAGGAGTGATTAACTACATCAAAAGCTTTCCTGAAGTCCAGAAATACAATCAGTTTAACAACTTTGTCGAATGCACAAGCAAGGTCATGCTAAAATTTCAGTAGTTGCGTGTTTAATGATAGCCCTGCTCTGAAACCGTGTTGAACTGAGCAAGAAAATTATTGTTATTTAAATGACTTACAAGGTTGGAATAAATTATGCGTTTCAATATTTTACAGCATTCACTCGTTAGAGAAACAGGGCTGTAATTCTCTACATTATTTTTTTACCGTTCTTATCTATTGAAACAACATTTCCGAATTTCCAATCATCAGGCAGACGTCCTCGTTTAAGCGATTTAATAAATAATATCAATAAGTATGACGCTATAACATCAGCACAAGATTTCAATACAATATTTAGAATTCCATCCGGTCCAGATGCTTTTGCCAATTTTATATTGTCTAGTATTTTCTTATGCCGTTGTGATCGAAGGTAAAATTGTTCATTCTACTGCTAGCTTTATCAACAGTCGAAAGTAGCGATGTGGGTGCAAAAGTTGAAGATACAGACTTGAAGTATCTATTGAAAGCGACTGTTGTAATTCTATCGTCTGTCACAAGATTATCATCAAACAAAAGAGCGGGGTACCAGCCACATCCTTACGTTGCGATTTTGCATACTTCCGGGGCTCCTTAGGACAGTCCTTATAGGTTGCTATCAACGAAAAAAAAAATATATTCCGATTCTGCATTTTTTATTTTTGTTTTTAGATATGTCTGAAGATTTTTAAGCTGATTTAGGATCAGTGAATCGTGATTTTTTTATGTCGTGCGAAAAGTTGTTTATTTTTATTTATTGGCGGCCTAATTTCCGAATTCACTCAAGGCTTATCTTGCCTGAGCTTCGCGCTGACCATATCGCTTGGATCATAAATATCTACCAATTCCAGTATTTCATTTTTAAAGATAGTCCACAGGGTATTGACATCCGTGGACATCACTGTGCACCCAAAATCAGAAAAAACATTTATGAAATCAAAACTCATATATAGGGTTCCGCGTTTTCGGTTTGTATTTTTTCAAAATTCGGCGTACTTTTTTCGGTGTTTATTTTAAAATTCAATTTTCGGTTTTTTTCGGTGTCTATATATGCCCACAAAGTTTACTGTCTTTTTTCGGTGAATATGAAATAAACACCAACGGCCACTAGATCAGGTGATCCTTGTAGCTGTGATATTTGTGATCGCTCAAAGGATAACGAGCACAGATACATTGAAAAAGAAATTGACACTTTTGCAACTGTGTGCAACTGTAAAAGGAACAAGAAAAAAAAAAACAGAAGTACAGACAAGTGAGATATGAAGCACATGCCCAAAAAACATGGAACTTCACCTTCTGTATACCAGGATTACGTGATCTTAGTATAGTACACACACACATGTACTTTCGCAGGTTCTCCTCGTTGATCCGCACTCTTTCTTTCCTGTTAATATGACAGTGAGCTTCGAGAATGCCCTCTCGACGCAAACACTAGACACTGGCAGGCTGAGGAGATGGAGCGCTGCCTGAGCCAAAATTGGCCAATCAACTAATTGTGACCACCAAAAGAGACATGGTGCGACGTTCCGAAGCAAAACACGACATGCAGAGCTTGCATTAAGTCAGTCACCCTTACAACGAGTTTGAAGACACGCTCGTACATAGCGAAGTCATTGCGGAATTTCTGACTTCACGTTCCGATGGATGATGCGCACATCAAACCAAAACGTCGTGATGGCACCCGTCTATCCCATACATTCGGACACGTTTCGATAGACATTGTCGTTCCACTTTTTCGCCACGGCTCTGCGGTATGACTGGAAGGTCAAAGTGACCTTTTCCTGTTAAAACTGAATTTTAGAAAATGGATTCGGTGTACTTTTATCGGTTTTTTATCGGTCTTAAAATGAAAATGTCGAACCTAAAACTGACCTTTTCGGTTAAAACCGAATTTCCGAAAATGAATTCGGCGTACTTTTATCGGTTTTTATCGGTTTAAACCGAAAAATCCGAACCCTACTCATATACTATCTAATCCCTCTATTGAACATGTATGTCTTTTTGGGCGGACTTCTGTATCTGGGCACTTTCGAACATTACAAGGACGCTAAAACGTCCTCGTGATAGCTTATTCCGGGAACTACTGAAACAGAGGTTATCGATGGGAATATATTACAAAGAAGGATATTCAAATCACTTGAACGACTAACGCCAACCCTTGTGGGCTCAGTAACAAGCTGACACAAATCAAAGTAATTTATAATGCCCGAAAATGCAGCATAGAGCGACGATAAATTATCAATCACGGGATGGTGATCTCTCCAAGAAACATCTGGTAGATTAAATCGCCACCCAAAACAACACAACCCGGCGCCACAACATAAACTGCATTATAAGATGAGACGAGTGGCTGAGCATTTCTCGATGGGGGCCTATAAAAGGAACCTTCAGTTAAGTATTCACCTCGGCAGAGGGGAATTTGAGACCACACCTTTTCACAAGATACGCCGGTAATATATACAGGAATGCTATGCAGGCTGTGATAAACAAGCAACAATACACCGCCACCGTGATTATCTCTATCGTGGTAGCATCAAAGTTTGTAGGGAGACCTCAGTGTTAAGAACAGATGGGTCAAGCCATGACTAGTTCCAATAACAATGTCCGGGGTAGAGACTGAGGTCAAACTAGCTATACTTCACTTCAGCTTAAGTTCAGACGCAGCCGACGCTTCGAACTGATGTGACCAATCAGACAGCGTCTACAACGCACCATCATGGTGTTCTGTCATGTTTCTGTACGTGTTCTATTATCGCTGAACCTATCCCAAACAGAAGAAGGAACAGTGACTTACTCTTTTAACGCTGCTTTGTTGACCCCATTAGCTCATAGGGTCAGCTTCATCTGGACTTCATGCTGAAACGTAGTTTAGGCCATCAGATTTATTCGGAACGCTTTGGCAGTCTACAGTAAGAAATGTAATGGCATGGACTGACGCTGACAATGTCGTAGAAACAGTTGGTAACTGCTAATTGTCTATCGATTACGTTCGACGACAGTTTGGGATCCTACACCATAGATGTATGACCTTCGCCTGATCGAGAGTTTATTAAATCTAAGCTTGAACGGTAGGCTTCTTGTTTTCACAAAATCGAGTATTTTCCTACCCTGCATGCGGACTTTACGCGCTAAGTCTTCACTAGGACTACACGACGTGTTTTTAAACTTCGGACTCCTGAAGCAAGAAATCTCTTGCTTCGTCTTGAAGGACAAAATTTTACATATTATTGGTCTTTTCCGTT
>JAZHYW010064393.1:0-67077 GCA_037355805.1 Ixodes ricinus
TCGAACATGATGCACTAACGGCCCTAAAAAGAAAAAATCTCATAACTCCTCCCGTGCTTAACGTACTCTACCTCCGATTCACAATTCGTCTTCACGCCCGGCACCAGCCGCCGCTGCAGCCGCTCTGCCCCTTCCCCCTTCTTCTCCCCGCACACACATACACCGGAAAAAGCACATTGCAGCTCGAATGGCTGATGTGTGTCAATCCTCTAAATCTGCGTTTGTGCAGGCGACTCATTTTAGTTCTTGCTCTTTATGAACTTCGATTATCTAAGAGTGTCTGAGTTTAAAGGTTCAAAGGTTCAAAGGAGTTTGTTGGTTTTGCTCCCAGTCAGCCGAGAAGCTGAGGCAGCCAAAAGGCAGAAGCCCGTGCAACCAAGTGCTGGTTGCCTCCTCAGCGTTATGTTAACAAGTAGAGAATACATGAGAATGAAGCTTGTATGTACAGGTGAGGTGGGTTGTCTACAAAGTGCAGTTGGTCACAGGATTTACACATCCCAGTACCGCACCAAGTCTTTGAACCCGACGACACTTTGGGCCCTCCTAGTGTCAACTGGCAAGGAGTTTCATAGCTCGGAGGTTTGGATAACGAGGGACAAGGAGGCACTAGGGGTGCGTGCAAGGGTGCTGCTCAAGTCTCAGTGGGTCCCGCCTTGTTCACCGCAGGTGACCTTACTGGAAGGGGCAGTCACTATTCAGAAACTTGTACAGGAGTACACGCCTGGAGAAAAGTACGTCTGTCAAATCTACATCACCGCAGGGTCTGTAACCGCCTCTCGTAGGGAAGTTTGCTTGCTCTATCCTGTGTGTTTAGAGCAGTCTTCGACGCTTTCCTTTGTATGGACTCGAGCTGCTTTTGGAGGGCGGTCGGGTGGGGGGGGGGCTCAGATGGTGGCACAGTATTCCAGGACTGGCACTACAAGGGCTGTGTTCAGCGTGCAGAAGGCTTGGTGCGGCATGGCCCTTGACGTTCAAGCTACGAACGCACTGAGCCTGTTTGCTCTTTGCGGACATAGTCGACGTGTGGTCTGAAAGACAGGGATCGATGAAAACAGACTCCGAGGAGCTTAGTCTCGGTGACCTCTTGTAGGCGTGTGCCGTTGGCCATGTAGGTCACGTCGGCCGGTATTCGTTTTCGAGAAATTCGTAGATATATTGATTTGCCTGAATTGTGGGAAAAGGCCATTACGGTCAGACCATCTGGAAATCTTTGGAGGTCAGACTGCAAGATCCGCCGGTCATTAGTGGAGTGAATGGTGCGGTATAGTACGTGGTCGTCGGCGTATCGTAGGATGTTCAATTCAATGACGGACGCTAGGTCGGCAATGTACAGGTTAAACAGCAGCAGCCCAACCACGGATCCCTGAGGCACGCCCGCTTTCGCATCGTGCCCCTGACCAGAAGCACCCAGGTAGCAGACTCGCTGGCGGCGATTTCTCAGGAAGTCTGTTATTCATTCCAGGGTCGTCCCAGATATACCAAAGCTTGGGAGCTTCGAAATGAGCAGGTTGTGGTTAGTACAGTCGAAGGCCTTAGAGAAATGCAGAGAAAGAACTCGTTTTTCTGTGGAGCTGCCGAGGGCGCCACTCAGGTCATGGTGCAGGATGGAGAGCAAAGTTTCACAAATCCGTTCTTTCCTGAAGCCATGCTGGGTGTTGCAGAAGAGATAGTTCGTTTCGATGTGGTCGAAAATTTTGCTGCAGATGAGACTTCAAAAATTTTGCAATGTATAGAGGTCAGGCTAATTGGACGGGAGTTTGCAAGAGCGTTCATGGGGTTTACCTGACTCTTTGTGAACTGGGATCACGTATGGCAGTTTCCACACCAGAGGGATGAGCGCCCACGAAAAGGTGTATGATTATAATGCAATTAAATACAAAGGTGCAAGCGAGCTGGACAAGAATGACGAAAATAATCCCTGGAGAAGGAGAACAAGAGGGACAAAGGACAAACACAAATCTCCGAACACAGCTAGGTGACTGGTGCGCGATCGAAAAAATCAGCCTGGTCCGGGTATTCAACCCGGGACCTCTCCATTACAGTGGAGCGCTCTACTAACTGAGATAACCAGGGGTTAGACGTCAGTAGAGCAAACGGGTTTTATCAGCTGCCACCAGTCTTACACCAACAAGGGTGAAGCTCGCAATTTTAAGGTTATGATTATAATGCAATTAAATGCAAAGGTGCAAGCGAGCTGGACAAGAATGACGAAAATAATAGCTGGAGAAGGGAGAAAGCAGAAGCGCAGGCCTGGAGTAATGGTGCGGGTATACCATCTGGCCCGGGTGAGGCACTTCTCTTCAGCTTGGAGATGGCAGATTCAGCCTCATGTGCCCTTACCAAGGAATGATCGAACACAGGAGCGACCTGCATGTGAGTGAACTGGTCTGCCGAGTGGCTGCCCCCATGCAGAGTGGGGCAGGGGATGTTGAAAGTGGGAACTACCTTGCTGAAGTATTCGTCAAAGGAGTTCGCAATGTCCTGTGGATTGTCAGAGAGGCCACGTTCAAGGTGGAGCTGGGTAGCGGTACTATTTCTCTGCTGGGAACCAAAGAACTGCCAGATCCGCATGGGGCACGTTCTGGCCTGGCTGGCGATGTTTCTGCTTATGTATGTGTATGTATGTACGTATGTATGTTGCATGTATGTATGTATGTATGTATGTATGTATGTATGTATGTATGTATGTATGTATGTATGTATGTATGTATGTATGTATGTATGTATGTATGTATGTATGTATGTATGTATGTATGTATGCTATGTGTGTATGTATGTATGTATGTATGTATGTATGTATGTATATATATTATATGTACATTTTATTTCATACACAAAAAAGGGTCTGGGTGCTAGGGCGAAATAAGACGAGTTGTCTTCTGACGAGGCTCCAGCCCCTTTTTTACATCACTCGGAGGAGAAACAGGAACATAAACAGAATAGTAAATACACAACTATACAGCAATTTTAAAATCCACAACAGACACAAGAACACATAACTCTCAACTTCGTACTAACTTCTGATCATGATTGATTTAGGATATATTCTACAATCTTTTTTTTATGATGGGAAAAAAACAACGAAATGTGTGCTCGTGCCATTTCTGCTATTCTTGGGTGTGTGTTTAATGTATTTGGTACGAGATATGTAAGGTGCTCTTTACCGTAATTAGTTCGAACCCTAGGTTTCGTATACTGTGCACTTCTGAGACGGTAATTTGCCCAGGTTTGATCGAAGATATAAAAAGGTGCTTCGATCTTTCTAGTTTTATTAAAAATAAAAATATATAATTTAAGAAGCATAATTTGATATATATTTAATATTTTATACTTTCGAAATACAGGGAATGAGTGTTCGTACATTCTAAGGTTCTCAATAAATCGAAAAGCCTTATTTTGCAAAATAAATTGTTTTTGTTTGTGTAGTTGTTTCACATACTAACATACAGTACTGTATGCGTGAGTAGACAAGCGAATAATATAATTGCAGTTTCAACCTTTTTGGTAGAAATTGTCAAAATTTGTTTAATATTCCTATTGCTCCTGCAATATCAACTCTCATTTTTTCTATGTGTACAGTCCAACTGAGTGTTTCTTCAAACCACACACCAAGTAACTTGTGATATTTAACACCTTCAATTTTTTTCCGACAAAACATATGTTTAATGTACGCGAAATAGGTATTTTTTATCTTAACAATACATATTTTGTTTTACTAGTGTTAAGATTAAGCTGGTTGCGCTTTAGCCACAATATTATTTACTGAGCAAACTATTTTCAAATGCCCCGAGCTGATCCTGATTTCCACTTGAAAAATATACCTTTGGTATCATCAGCAAATACAATATATCACGCGATTCAGGTATATTAACAATATCGTTTATATAAATCAGGAATAATTAAGGCCGCAGTATGGAACCTTGCGGGACGCCATATGTTATTGGTGCGAGTTGAGATTAAAATTCATTAGGTACCGTATATTGAGAACGGAAATATAAATAGTTTCGAGTATAATTCTAGTGCATCATTACCTCTCATTTCGTACGCCGATAGTTTATCCAGTAAAATTTTATGTTTGATTGAATCGAACGCCTTTCTGAAATCCAGGAATATCAAAATGGTAAATGCATAGTTTTCTATATTAGTAATTATTTTATTTCTGATATATATTTGGGTTGATTCAGTTGATTTATCTTTATGGAATCCAAATTGCTTGTCACTTATAACACTACTAACAGTAGAAAACGTGTGAAATTTTGAATTAAATATTCTTTCTACAACCTTGGAAAAAAGTGGTAGTACAGATATAAGCATGTAATTATTAAGGTTCTCATATGTGCCTCCCTTGTGGATAACACTGATTTTAGCAATTTTCATTTTTTTTCTTGGAATATGCCAGGAACCTTTATTTTATTACAAAGATCAACAAAAGGAGGCAACACTATCTCCGTTACTACTTTAATAGGCGTAAACTTGGTACAATCAACACCACATGCGCAGTTATTTATTTAGAGACATTAGTATGTTGCGAACTTCTGTTTCATCTGTTGGTTCTAAAAATATTGAGCTTAATACCGAAACAGATGAGTAATGGTCATCATATACGGTCATTGATTCACAGGCACCAGACGACAAAAAATGTGTATTAAATAATCTGCCAATAAAGATTGCTTATATACATTACCCTCAATTATAAGCTCTTTGGGGATGAAGACTGAATTTGTTGACATTAATTTTCTCATAGTATTCCACAGCTTAGCAGGGTCTTTATAAATTTTAGAAAACGTTGATTTATAAAGGTTTATTTTCGCCTTTTTAATGCCAAGAGAAAGTTTTGCTTTTCATTTTTTTATATTCAATAAGTAAACTCTTATTTTCAGTTTTGATAAAGGTTGCAAACATCTGATCACGTGCTCTGATTTTGTTGTAAAGTTCCAGCGTTACCGATGACTTCCTTTGTTTTTTATGTTTTTTAACCTCCGCTTTCGGGAAAGCTTTATTATAGTATCCTTGAAGCTTTGCTATAAAAATATCATAAGATTTTGTTGGGTTAGGTTCTATAAAAATATCATACCTGTTTTCAATCGAAATGAGATAATAAAAATCTTTCAAAGTGGTTACGTTTATAAGTCTGAAAAATATTAAGTTTTTGTACAGGAGCTTGTGTTGTGAATTTTGTTGGGGAAAGAAGCAAAATATTGTAAGTGGTCGCTCAGATCTGCAGTTAGAACTTCATTAAATACGTCAGTTTTTTCGTAATTTGATAAACAAATATCGATTAGTGATTCCGTACGTTCAGTTTTGCGGGCGGGAACACTGAATATATTCTCACATCCGCTTGCTTCAGCGATTTCTAACAATGCTACACTCGAAGGTTCATTAGTCAACATATTAATGTTCCTGTCTCCAACTAAAACTGTTTTCTGACTTATTGACATAACATGTTCAAGTAATTATGGAAGAAAATTAAAAAAAAAAACTTTAAAGCACCTTAGGGCGGACAGTAAACCACAGCTATTATACAACATTCGTAACCCACAACCAAATATTCAAAATCATAATTTATACAAGTGAAATAATGCAGTACATGGCAGTTTAGTTTGTTTTGAAAGTACAAGGCAACACTGCCCCCACGACGAGGTTTGCGGCAGATAACTTCACATTTGGAATCTTGTAATTGCACAGTGTCCGGTTCTCCTGAGTACTACCTTTCGATAAACGCAAGAACATCAAACGGAATAAAAAGCGAATTTAGGAAAAAACATACGGCATCAAATTTATTCCGCAGATTTTGTGCGTTTAGGTGAAAGTTTCAGTGTTTTTGCACTCACTGCTGTATCAGTGATGCACCGATTGAATAACGCGCTGTCATAGTACGTAAGTTCATTATAATTGAGCGCCATTGTTGTGTTTATTTATTTAGTAGCTTTATACATCCGAAATATTTACTCAATTTCGGCCAGATCCTTGTCATTGTCAATTCGATTAGGGCGATCGCCGGGTTGCTTCCTGACAAAAATCCTTCCGCCCTTCTGACAAACAAAGTGATAACGTATTTCCGCTGCCTTCGTCTTTGCCTGTCAACGCAATCTTTTTGTTTGCGCTGTTAGGTTGTTCATTAACCTGATACCCGACGCGTTATTTTTGAGTGCAGCCCTTGCCTGGAACCATCTAGTAAGCCGGGACGTGAAACGAACGAGAATTGAAGGAACCTTATCTGGCTTTTCGGGCATCCTGTGTAACGGTTCAACATCGTGTTTCAGTCAGTTCAGCAACACCTAGCTGGTCTGATACTTCTTTTAGTTTTTTCCCAAGGTTTTCGTTTGGGAGACATGGGAACCCATGCACCTCAAGGTTCTGTCTGCGACTGTATAGTTGAAACTCATTGACTTCCTGTTTTAGAGCTTCGACTTCTCTTTGGGTTCCGCTGTTTTCCAGTCTTTCAACACGTTCCATGAGTTCTTTAATATCTTGGTTTTGCTTCTTCTTTTCCTCATGTATCTGATCATATTAGTCTGACATGCGCCGCACAGACAGCTGAATTTAGTTTATTGTTTCTTTCACGGAAAGAAGGGTGTCCACTTCCGCTCTGATTGATATTAAGACATCCAGTTTTCTTGTTATTTCGGCCAACTGGTTGTCAGTTTTTTCCCCGGATTTTTTTGATGAGGTTCGTCCCTTTGCTTTTGCAAAGGTGCTTGTTGGACATTGCCACGACTCTCTTGTTTCTTCGTACATTTTTAGATCAGTTTTTGTGACACCCGAACACTTACCCATATGATAGCTGAAACCACACTCTGAACAAGTCATGCACACCCCTCTGGCGAGACTTCAGAACAGGACGAACATAATTCTGCCTCTGCCATCTTTACCCTCTCTGTAATATAAACTAATAAAAGTAGCAGCAGCGGCAGCAGCGATAGCAACACCTAAAACATCAAGCGTCTGTAGCAACCTGTAACGTGGAGGGCAACACCACTTTAGGCGTCTGCGGAGCAACTTGCCATCGCTGCTGCCGAGTGCTTGTAACGCCTGTCCTTGAGCGTCGCGGCTTTTTCTTTAGAGTCCTGCGATGCCGTCGCTGCCACGTAGTTTGTCGCAGGCAGTCAGACTGTTTCCTTGACTTGCTACGATGAATCAGTTTTATCTTGGCGCGCGTACCGCGATCAGGTTGGCGAAGCAGGGTAGGTGCATCGCTTGTCTTGCGGCGGTAGGCCGTCCAGTGATGCACCGCGATACTTCTCGAAGGGAATGTCCGCCGCTAGGTCCGATGTCGAAAAACAGGGCGCGGGGTTGGCACGAGCAACGCCGACGGTCAGCTGGGGCGACGGGAGTGGAGGCTCACGTGTCTGGCGCCGAGAGGCCGTCCCGCGATGCATCTCGAAGCTCCTCAAGGGAACGTCAGCCGCTGGGTCCGATGGCGAAAAACAGAGTGCGAGGCCGGCATGAGCAACGCCGACGGTCAGCCCGTTCGACGGGAATGGCGGCTCACTTGTCTTGAGCTGGGAGGCTGTCCCGCGATGCACTGCGATGCTCCTCGAAGGGAACGTCCGCCGCTGGGTCCGATGGCGAAAAACAAGGGTATCTTTGACAGGACACTCGTATCTACTTTTTAGCGATCGGAGGAGATCCTTGTATCCTGACTTATGTTTTAGGTCTTGATTTTGCAATGCCTTTCTGAAGAGGCGCTTTGTCTTGATTGATAATTGCCTGATGGAAAATATTATGCACGGTTTAACTTTCTTGTTTTTTTGTTTTTTTTAGTTTTGAGAATGTAGAGTCCTTGCAGGCTGCCCAAAACATGTCGCAGAACAAGTCCCAAGGATTGTAGTCGTTCGAAATGTCTATGCATAGGAACCCGGAAGCTGCGGCCACCGAGCGTTCCAGAGTTTGGCGTCCGTCCCTGTTGAACAGAAGAACCTGCTTCGAGACGAAACGTTTGCCTCTACAACCAAGGTGCCACGCAGATGAGATCCCGATGTGGTCCGAGTTTAAAAAAGGTGGTGTGTCCGATACCAATTGCAGTTGAGCCGGGTTCTAGCAAAATACAATATCCAGGGTGTGCTTGAGGTTGTCGCCATAAATGTGTGTTGGGAAGCGGACAACCTGCGTGATGTTCGCATAGTGCATCCAGTCGATGAACATTGCCTCTGTCTCATTAGTTGGCGGCGAGTCGGCGGCGTTCTAGTTGACATGTAGTTTGGAATCACTAGTTAGTAAGATGTTCATGAAGTGGTCCCCCTGAGAGGTGATTCGGTCGAACACCTCACAGAGCTCCGAGAAGATACCGTGCCCTACGTTTGGCGCCTGTAGAGTAAGCCGACCAGCAGTTTCCCGCTGCGGCAGTTGAGTTGAGTGCATACCATTTCGGAGTTGGGGCTTTAAAAGTCAGCGCAGTGCATTGCGGAAAATTTGTGCTTGACGGCAATCAAGACAGCGCCTCCGCGTCCGCGTCAAGTCATTTCCAATTGTTGCGTATCTTGGACCAAATACTGCGTGATACCGGACGTAGTAACCGAGCCACGTTTCACCTCACACACACGGCGTCTGCTACGCTGCAGCTTAGGCGGGACTGCAGTTCTGGGATTTTGTTTAGAAGTCTTCTCGCATTGTAATACTGCAGGGGAAGGGCCCGAGTTGCAGTGAATATTCCCGGAGGTCACAAGGAGTCCGACCAGCAGGATATCTAAAACCCTGTAGGGTTGTAGGATGTAGGCTTAGCGAGCCTGTGCGGGCCTTTGTCGTAGCAGTCTCGGACGCTTGACGGGAGCTCACCTCGCAGGTCTGCTGCTTTCTTCTCAGAGACTGTCGTTCTTCGGCAGTGGTTGAGCAGAAAGAAGACGCACAACATAGCAGTGATCACGGGAGCCAGCATAGCTGTTTTTGGCTGCAGCTGGTGGCGGCCATGTCATCCAGGTTGATCGAGATGGGCTCAGAATCCGCAAAATTATGGGTGCTAAGCTGGAACATCGGCGCTCACCGTGCGTGGGTGATCCTATGCACCTCTTTGGAACAGTTGATGGTGAATCGTGGTAATTTTCCAGCTAAAATTGTAGAAAACTTAGTCGAGCTGAACGTGGTCACACTCTTTCTCCATACTTCTTCTTCGTCGTGTTTCTTTGTCGTCCTCCTTCGTTGTTCGCGCCATACAGTGACTTCATCGAACGCTCGACGCCTTCGAAAATTGCAAGCATGTCTGCCACTCTCGTGAGTGGGGAAGACGTGAGTCTCCTTCCCGGGGCCGTCACAGTCCAGGCAAACTGTGGCCCAGGAAGAATATATCTACACCTGCATACGGTGCAACGTCTTAGATCTTTGACAAAATCAATGCAGAACTTCCAGAGACTTTGTAAGGTTTAACTGAAAAAAAAGAACGGTCTTTTGGTGGCAAGCCTTATTCCTACGTTCGAGCTCTAAGAAAAACGACCATTATGGCGGGTGAGGACAGCGGGGAGCTCGCTCGCCGCCGGTGCGCGCTCGCCCACGCATGCGTGATGAATATCGAGCGCCTCATGTGTCATGCGGGCAGAATAATTAACGGTATCGTTTGCTGCGATCCAAGTCTATCGCGGCAGTAAAAACTTACTACCTAAAGGGAGTAACATATCGCTTGTTCTTTACTATGAGCGTTTAGGCGATTATGCACGCGTGTAAAGGTGGCAAACATGCTTCCCCGCGCTATACTCGCGCTCTAGGGAGGTAAACGTTCGCCGTTCGTTCCTTTTTGTTACACTCTAAGAAAAAAGTTGGCCCTAAGGGGATAACGGCAGAATTTGGTCCCCTAAACTCACAGTTTATCCCCCGATAATTAGAGCGGAAAAAAATGTCCGCTTAATTTAGGCGCCGTGTGACGTCAAGCGAGCGACGTCACACGTGACATCTCGCGTGACACTTGTGATCCTCGTGACGTCAAACGTGACGCTCGTTGCATCACTCGTGACCCTCGTGACTTCACAGTGACGTTACGTGTGACGTCCTTATGGGAAACGTCCCTTAATGCAACGTGCGGTTGCGCCGACGGCGACTGCGACGTCATTCAAGAGGAGAAAGGGCGCCTAAGAGCTGCGCTCTAAAAGAAATCAAACATCTTGACTGTATTTTCGGGTGATTTGTTGCTTCCATGAACATAGCAGCCGATGCTGGGAACCTATGGGGAGACTCGCGTGTAAACTAGCTAAAATAGCAGCAGATTACTTTTGAGAACCAAGACGTCACGTCCGCCACATCTCACAAAATATGACCTTGGCGCACTATCGCCTGATGTTTTCTCTACAAGATATCGTTCCTAACGCGAGTTAATTTAATTCGTATAATATTCAACTGTGAAATTTGAATATGTTGCCGACAGAATGCTAGCAGCGGGACTGTACAAGGCCTCACAAAATGCCAAAACGGCCTAAAAAAAGAAGTAAAGCAGACAGAAGGAAGTTTTTTTTTTAATTTGAACACGATACTTTTCGAGTTTTGTCATCAAATGGAGCAGTTCTCATACTTGCGAAACCAGTCAAACACACAAACGACGCCACATAGCTGATCGTCTGCAGGAAAACTAAGAGGGAGCCAGGCAAATGCTGCTGAACAACAAGGCCATGCACAGTTTGTGGGACGTGAAAACTCGTTTCGTAAAACTACCCTACAGGTTAGGGGAACTTAGTGGCGTCAAGTGGTGATTAAGGTTCGCTCGTGACATCAATAGAAAGCGTTTAGAGAACTCGCCATTTACTTAGAGTCCCCCAACTTTTCCAGCAATGAGGCGAGAGAAAGCTGTACTCCGAGCTTGCCGGTATACAAACCCAGTTCAACACTGAAACGAAAATGGCTTGGTTCAGTGCTGTAAACTACTTCGTTTCAGGCCCAATTGAAAAAACAAAAACGACTGTTATGCTACTGCTTAGCCGGGGTTGATGCTATATTCGTATAATTCAAGAGTCAAGCGGATGTACTTTGTGTAAAGCCGGCTAACGCTAAACGAACTCTGAAGTCAAGGTTTCTGGCAGTCGGCTAAACCGCAGCAGGGACCTAAAAGTGCTGCCCCCTCCCAACAAAAAAAGAAGAAAATAGTGGAATGACATTGCATGAATCTCTTTTCTAGTGTTTGCACTCTTTGCAGAAAAAATGTATACACCTTTCTATATGAAGCCTGTTGAATGTTATAAGCAACAGAGCATTCCTATATAAAATGGCCGGAACAGAGGTGGTTACCTCTGAAGAAGACGTAGTGTTTGTGCCGGTTTGCTTGGTGAAATGTGATCTTTCTACGTCTCCTCACCACACTCGGTCCTCCACAGTAGAGCTTCACTTTCTCTCCCCCGATTACGTAGCTGTAACCAAACCGAGTACACAAACATGTACGTGAAAATAAGAGCGACAATAAACAGCAGTTATGGCCTACCTTGGATACTGCGGATAAAACATTATGGCAAGTGCTGCTCTTATTTGTTGCATTTGCATTTGCACTTTGCATTTGCATTTGCATTTGCATTTGTTTAGGATTGCCAGGTAGTGCGGATATCAATCTAAACGATGTGAGAACAAACAACTTCAGCATTGTTGTTTTTGTTCCAGAGGGAAGATAGTGACGAGAGATTTGGCGCGAAAGCAAATAGTGCAACTAAAAAAGGAGGTGCGGGTACGACATGGTGGAGGGGCTTAGAGCGATAAACTGGTATCCCGTTCACCAGGCTACCGCCATGTTGTAAAATTTTGACCACGATACACGTGACCGTACCAAATCCTGTGTCTGTTACGCAAAACTAAGCAAAAATGTATTCGATCGCTAAAAAAACTTTATGATAAACTACTTTTTTTTCAATAGTGTTCGCCCCAAAGATCAGTGCCTAGCTCCGATAAAAACCCAAAATACAGCATCGCGGCTGACGGAATATAGCGGAGGCATTGCGAAGCTGCTCGAGGTTTTGTCGTTAAAATCACTTTTAAGAACAAACGAAACATAACCTATGTCTTCGGTTCTGTTATTAAAGATCACTAAGCAATTCTTTGTGCGCGGTACATCGTTAAAATCTAGACGTAAAAGTATAAGGTCACGTGTCTAGTGGTCGAAATAGTGCAACATGGCGGCGGCTAATTGGAGGTCAGTTTCAGCTGCCAGTTTATCGCTCAAAGGCCCTTAACCTCGTTGTGCTGCTGCAACATTTAAATAAAAATTTATACCGCTATTAGAATTTTAAACAGCTGTAATAGGTGTGGCCTGTCAACTCTCATATGTCTTTCTTTCAATCGCTTTCACCAAGCATGATGCGTACATTTCTGGGCTATGTATAAAAATGAAGCTGAGTATTTTATAATGCTGATCGCGGTAAGAATGTGTAGCAGTGAATACGTCCAGCGTCGCCGCCAAGAAGGAGAACGAATCAACTCCTTGGCGCGAGCTCAACGGCACGTGGATTAAACAGAACGTTTTCACCTAAGCTCGGAGTCGGTCGCACCATCTCTTCCATCCGTGACATCGAACGCGCTACAAATTAATGACCTGAACGTGACGATCGTCTCCGAGCACCTGCCACCCAGGGAACGTTCTCCGCGGCCAGGGCATGGCAACGACATGGCATTTCAGATGTTTATGCGGGAGGCACATCTACCACAGCCACCGCATCCGAAGCCTCCGCCACCACCTCTGCCCCGTCGCGTCTGCCGCCGGCATCTCCCAGCAAAGGCTGCGACCACCTCGCTCACCCCGCCGGCATGGCAAGTCTACGTTCATTGGCATTTCCACCACTGCCGCAGCCCCTGGTGTCGCCCCGGCAGTCGTGTCCATCTGTGTGGTGTGGTGCTGGCCTGGCACGGTCGCGTGCTGCCACACAAGTGGGGCGTGCCGCATCGCGCCACGTTGGGGTATGGCAAGTCACGGCGCACCAGTCTGTTCATAAGGCACGTCGCTGACCGTCCGAGAGCTCTTCATCACTACTAGGTCAGGCATCTGCTCTCCACTCGGTGCGTCATCTCCGGGAATTACACTGCGTCGGTCCCGCAGCTGGCCGCCATCTCCCCTGGAGCCCGAGTGGAGATGGGGCCCGCTAAACTTCGGAGCCACAGTACTACCGGATCGCTGTTCCCGCTGTCTCCACTTCGCCTGACCTCAACCTTAAGCCGAACCTGTCCGGTCCCCGCACGCTGTCTTCAACATCCACCGCTTTCTGCGGCGTCATGCCGCTCGCAGCACGCCAACAGCAACAGCGCCACTCCTGAAGCTTCATCGCCTGCTGCTCACAGAATCGCTCCGTCCCCTGCAGCCTGCTGCAGTCCTACAGGCGACGTCTCTAAGGGGAGCTACCTGTAGCAGTGAATACGTCCAGCGTCGCCGCCAAGAAAGAGAACGAATCAACTCCTTGGCGCGAGCTCAACGGCACGTGGATTAAACAGAACGTTTTCACCTAAGCTTCGGAGTCGGTCGCACCATCTCTTCCATCCGCGACATCGAACGCGCTACAAATGCATAAAATATATTGTCTAAAAGAACCAAATGGCTATTAGACTCCGACTGAAGCATTTTCTGCCATTAAAGGGATTTTGCAATCATTATTGACCTTCTGTTCTTTTTATGTAGTGAGACCATCTGTGATTCGGGCTACTCAGGGGACATGAAGTAGTCACAAAATATCAGGATACCATGCTTTATATCGCTTAATTTGAACACAGGTCAAAGTCTGGTGGCGCCAATGTGTGCGGAATGACCGACTGATGGCGCTGGTGACGTAATAGACTAATCAGTTTGTGACTTTCAGTGTACGCAAGAATCATCAGATGTTTTATACCGACGAAATAAAGTGTATTAATATGTAAACCATCGTGTGTGTGTTTTTTTCTCGAAGTCTAGTTTATATTATACGAATCAGATAATAAATGCAAAACAAATATTCTTCAAACCTGCATAAAAATTAAAAAAAACAGTTTATCAATGTTACAGCCTCCTCAAGACAAATGCAGTGAACAGTCGAGGAGCTGCACTAGCACATTGAATAGTATTTCATACTAGATGCAGACCCTCACGGGTGTTCTCGCTACGAGCATCCATCCCATTCGTAAGTCAGCATGCTGTTATCAGCCGGGCTTGTGCGGGACGCTTATTTCTGGAATTTAAATATGCAGCTGTTGCTGTGTGTCCCGTGGTGTTGTCACCCGTCAATTTGACGTACTCGTGTTTCTGCTTTGGGTTGCACGTTTATTTCCCCAATAGGGCAAGTTTGTGCAAGGACGTGGAGAAGATATGAGTCACAGACGCATCGTAGGCCTATTGAGGCGGATGCACTGGCACAGGAGAGAGAAAAATATTTATTCACAATGACGTGCCAAAGGTGAAGTTGATTAACATTCAGGAAGACCGTATGCGCTATGGATAATCCCCTGCTAGACGTATGCGCTAGTAATTACCGCTAAAAAACAAACGACAGCTGTCGATTGTGCTGGCTAAGTTAAAGTGACACACATATGAACTACATAGGTGAACACTCATTTTAAACTGGGGTTTCTCTACCTGTAAACGAAAGGCACGATCTTCAATGAAAGCAAATTCGAAGTTTAGAATGGTCACTTGTACAGTATAAAGTACTCCACTGCAATTATATTTTGGTACTGGGCATAATTGAGCAATTTTATATATATTTTTAATACTCTCAATCCTTACGGGATTTTTAGGAGGTACTGGGGCAAAATATAAATATACAATACAATATACTATCAATATGCCGTAAAATAAAGTATATAACTTTTTAAAGCGGGAATCACATACCAATTTATAAAATACGTATAAAGGTGATTAATGGTATCATAGGGCGAAACACAGCTTGGGCCAGTAGGCGTTGATCTAGGTTATACATCGTATTTTTGTATGTCGTGACTTAAAAGTCACGGCATACTACGATGCATATCAAAGATATGTAAAAGAAAATAAAACTGAGTACACTCTCAAATGAGATGAGAGATTAATCTTTTACCAAATGAAACGGGTGAAAGCGTGTGTGACATCTAAAAAACTTACGAAAATGATGCTTTTATTTAAGCTTGCAATTTGTTTTAACAATACCGACCAATTACAAAGTTTGTCGGACCGTCCAACTGTGTGCTTTCCCTGAATTTACCGTGAAAGCTCAATTGGTGCTGAGGCTCACATGGCGCAAAATGGCGTCACGCCACCTGATGTCACGAGATCTACACACAAATGAAAGTTCCCCGCCAAGGTTGTCGAGAAAATGTATACACGCCTGATTTTGTTATCCATTGGGCTTCATCGCATTTTTATTGCTGGCACAAGGTCAATGTTCCAAGGGATCTGGCAACAGAACCTGGACTGGGACGACCATTTGTCGTGGTAATTACTTAGCCGCACAGGTGGTATAAATATCCAGCTTCTCTTGTGACGTCGTGGTGCCATGCTTCTATTGGCAAGGAATCAAAAGAACACCGACACGTAAGATCCTTCATGTTTTTGCTGAAGTGTGCCCCTTGGCATACGAAGCTGTTGCTTTTCTAACCACAGGCAGCAATTGCGAGGGCACGGTGATAAATCTCGAACAGCTTTATCGTTCTCGCGTGTCGTCGGGGACAGTCTGACGGTGACGACGAAGGGAATCTCCTGAGCAGACGCGCGAACCAGATCAAAACTCCATGGTCCTGACGATCTGCCGATGTCACCTTGGTGCAATGAACTTACCTCGTTGTAAATAGCTGTACATAGAATAATTGCCTTCAGTAAAGAGTTTAACAAATGGCGACGTCTATCAAGACAGCCCTCTAAAGTTACTGGTCACAACTACAACCTTCCAGCGATGTCGTCTCGAAAGATAAGTGGGCTTCGTATATCATACGGATTGTGCCCTACTTCGAGGTAAACGCGCATTATGAACGTTGCAAAGAAGAGAGAGCCTCTTTTTTTCAATACTGAGCTCAAGAGTAATGTACGTTTTAAGTGGGCGATTCGCGCCAACGAATGCTGAAGAGTTAACCGACGGTAAAGCGGTTGAAATTCTCGAAGACTTTTTCGCACCGAAACAAAAGGAGATAGCAAAAACCTTCATATTTTCATGGAAGTTCAGCACGAGAATGAGTCGGCTCAGCGTAGAATTTAGTGTTCACGCGTAGTGGGAATTATGGAACTTCGGCAGCTGGCCGACAAATGCAATTTCGGTGAAATGTAAGACCGCATGCTACGAGGAAGGATATTGTGTGGAATTCAAAATGTCGACGCACAGAAATCATTGTTAGCTCAGCCCAAATTGACTTTTCAGTAAACTGAGGACATCGTGCTGGCGGAAGAGACAACGAGACAAGGTGTCAATTTATTGAAGAATTCAAATGAAAAGTCTAGAGCCGGACTTGTACAAACCTAGCGGGTAAGCAACGACCTGAATCGTGAAGGTAGTACGTAAAGAAAAAACGTCCACTATCATTAGCGTCCAAACGGTGAGGCACCGAGAACCACTTCGAGATGGGCTGCACATACAAGAATACCAAGTGATTACAATGCGGAAAGTAGGGCCACATGGCAATAATGAGTCGCTCCAAGGGTAAGCGGAAACTAAAGGCGGTTGCACTAACTGAGAACTTCACCGAGGGCGGCAATATGGCGTTTTTCTTGCAGCTGCTATCCTTGAAACAGAATTCTATAGTGGAGGACATGATTGTAGGTCCAGTTCGGCGCACCTTTTTTTTAGAGAGGGGGAGGGGGTACATTATTTTGTGGAGATCGACACGAGATAACCTGAGTGCGTGATGTCCCGAGACGTCTACAACAAGGAGAGTAAGAAATGCCCAAGACTCGAGAATTTCACCTTGAAGTTTCAAGCTATCTGGGGCCGCTGCCCATTGCGTGTAAGCTCACATTTCCCGTTTCTTACACCAACAAATATATCACCGCGTCGGTGATTGTACTTCGCCGGCCAGGACTGTGTTTCTGTGGCCGAGACCTTATTTCAGCGCTAAACAACTTGAGGAATCCGCTTCTCAGTTCGTCGAACGGAAAGTAAGAAGGCAAATGGAAGAATCTACAACATAGTTTGTCCAAGTACAAAGAGGTGTTGGAGCCAACGCAAGGACTGTTCGAGTTTCCGCTCGCACACCCGTATATCAAGGAGGGGACGATTCGGAAGATATTTCTTGCAAGATCCTTTTTGTACGCATTGAGGGACAAGGTTTCTGACCAGTTGGACAAGCTAGTGACGAACGGCGTTCTGTCTCCTGTGGCACACACGGAGTGCGCGAACCTGATAGTACCAGTCGCGGCCAAGGATAAATCAGTCAGGGTTTGTGGCGACTACATGTTAACCATGAACGCGGCATCCATGGCAAAGCAATAGTCGCTACATATGATCGACCAACTCTTCATAACTCTCAAAGAGAGAGACGTGTAGAGTACGCTAGATCTTCGTGACGCTTACAATCATATTCCCCTAGACGATGGGCCAAAGGAACTAACGGTTATCAATACAAATTAAGGACTGTTTTGTTACCACCATCTGCCGTTCGGGGCGTCCTCGGGGCCAGCTTTCTTTCAATGTATCATTGAAAACATGCTGAAGGTCAAACCAGTAATTCAAACTTACTCGGATGACGTCATTTTGGCAGAGAATAAGAAAGGCGGAGGGAGAGGCCTCAAGGCGGTTTTTCCTCTCTCCCGGGAAAATGGCGTCAAGCTAGGAAAGGAGAGCTGTACATTCCTAATGTAAAAAGTCTGCTTTCTGGGACATAAGATTAGCAGCAACGGACTGCAGCATTTAACGAGGAACCTTGATTCCGTAATAGAGGCCTTAAGCCCCAAAGACGTAAGCCATCTACGTTCATACATAGAATTTCTCATCTACTACACGAAGTTTCTGGCGAACATGCCTACTTTGCCCGCGCCACTGTGCAATTTTTCTCGCCAAGGATTACTGCTGTGCCTGAAGTTCACAGCAGCAATAGATTCCAAAAGTCCAAGCAACCACTGATGCAAGCTAAAATGCTCACACGCTTCAACCCCGCCAAGCCGCTGCGTCCGGAGTGCGACACGTCGCCGTAGAGTATAGGAACGGTGCTCTCCCAAAGAGTAGGGATATGGACAAGCCAATTGAATTCGTATATCGAGGACTGTGGAAGGCCGACAAAACTACTCTCAAATCGAGCGTGAAGTACTGGCGTTAATGTTTGGAGTATCGAAGTTTCGCTACTATCTTCTAGGTCGATTGATTATTTTTATAACAGATAACAAGCACCTGGATGGACTGTTTCGTGAAGACCGTACGACAGCAATCATGGCCGCGGCTCCAATGCAGCGCTGGTCACTGCTGCTGGGAGCCTAGAACTACGAGATCTAGTACAACCCTGGGCAGGCAACAAAAACACCGAAGAACTCAGCCGAAGTTTACTAGAAACTCCCGTCTGAATGACTGATTAGCTGCCAGAGTCTGTACTTTCAATTTAACAACTCGACGAATCTCATATTTTGTCACAAATCCTCCGTTAACTGAGAGCGAAGGATGAAGTCCTCTGTACTGTGAAGTCCTACATACTTCAAGGATGACCACGGGAAATGAAAGCGCCTGATCTACGCATACTAGCTCATTTTTGCAAGGAGGCTAGAGATGACTGTATTTGAAGGACTTATCTACTTGGGCCACCGAGTCATCCTTCCTGAGTCTGCACAAATCCCTATGATTCAACGTTTGCACGAGACACACCAGGGAGCCTCAGCAATAAAGTCGGTTGCATGTACCATCGTGTGGTGGCCTGTCCTTGACCGAGGTATTGGGCGTCTCTGGCAAAGAATTGTCACATCAATCTACAAGCAAAGCTTACGTCGACGGCGAAGATTCATGTTAATCGCTCTTCGACTTGACACAATTGTTCACGTGTTCATTTGGATTTGGCTGGTCTGGTAAACGGTGCTATTTTCTTGGTCCAATGGGATTCACACTTGAAGTGCATAGAGGCAATCGCTATGCAGCACGCCGCGATCGAGTTTACAATAACGGCACTACGAGAAAGTTTCAGCCGTTTTCGTATACCAAAAACAATCTTGAGTGACAATGACACTCAGTTTACTTCCGTAGCATTTGCCACATTGCTGAGAAAACAATAACTTGAAGCCCCGGCGCACAGCGGCGTTCCATCCAAAATTGAACGGCCTCTTAAAGGGAGCCGTACGAACCATCGAAGGAGTGTCTAAAAAATGCAGATGTTTTCTTGTTTAAGCGCCTCTCAAACGTACTATTCACACTACCGTAGGACGGCCCTGGACGATGCAAGATCTCCGTCTAAGCGGCTGTTATAATAAAAATCCTTATACGCCTGGATACCTGCCTCCCGCCTCTTGCATAGTTTTCTGTCTGTTCGAAGGAAGATGCTAAAGAAAGCTTTGCCCTAGTAACGTCTTCTGGGCACAAATCTTCCGCGAAGGGAGACGGTGGCACTAACTGAAGTGCGTTTTGTAACATTGACTGGCAACAGAAAGGATAAACCAAGCTTGGGACGAGGGACGACGAACATTTTTTTCAACTAGCAACAACATGAATGAGCTTAAATGCACACCCTGAAATTTAGAACATTAAAAAAATGAGAGAAAGGGTGTGCAGTGCATTATCTGCGTCTTGGACATGTATAGCGAGCACGACATATTGAGCCAAACAACGGCCAATGTAACCGGAGACGCCGGGAGGGGAGGAGCAGGCGGTGTGCTACAGAGGAGCATGGGACGCCTGAAACGAACAGACGGGGCGCGGACGAGTCAGAAAAAGAGATAAAGAAAGTGTAAAGCATTGTGAAGTAGAAAATGAGATAAAATGTGTAGTAACCTTGAGCAGAACATATTTTTAATCGGGAGGGGGGGGGGGGGGCGGTTATCACCTACGCTAATTCCGCAGTCAGGTAGGTTATCTCTTCTTTGGAAAGAAGAAGGAAGGTTTGGACACATTCTTGTCAACAGAGTTCCTGGTAAATGAGTCAATGACTTCCCTGCCAAATCTGTTATGATGCCCTCCCTGAACATTTGTGTTCTTGAAACAAGGAACGCAGTCGGTGCATGTGCGGGCATGAACGACTATGGGAGAAAGGAATTCAACTGACAAACATTAAAATTCGAAATGACGCTGTCTTTGTCTGTGGTTAATGCATCTTCCTGTCTGCCCAGTATACTGCTTCCCACACCTCAAATAAATGGAATGAACTTTTTCTTCCTTGCACGGGACGAATTTGGCAGCGTGCTTAACATTGCACTCATGTGGTTTTTCTTGATTGTTTAAGGGTTGACAAAACTGCTTGAGTCAAATTCTACCAAAAAAAAAACACTTGTGTTGAAGCGGGATGCGAGGGCCCTCAACCCGTGCGATGAAATTTGCGTGTATGGGATCACGGCAAAGCGTTCCGGCCTTTTGGTCTTGGTTGCTACACAAGGACGATTCACACCAAGAATGAACCTCTTCAAGGTGTTCAGCAAGAGGTCCTCCGGATACCCCGCATTGACAAGCCTAAGATACTTAAAATGAAAATTTGTGTTTCACAAATTTTGGGCATGACTGAAAAAGACGGCAAAAAAGGATTCTTACGATGCCGTGTTTAACTGATTGAGAATACTTGGTAGAGAAAAGAAGCAAGGTTTTTTGTGTCTTCTTTTCTGCCTAAAGGACCATAATCCACCTCAAGAATAAAGATGGAGGCGAAGCTCTAAATACTGTAGACCCTCACATGAAGGATCCAGTTTGGTAAAACTGAGTGCAGTCTAGTTTGACGTGAAAGCATCAAAGATTTGTTCTTCTCAATGTTACTTCACATTTTATCTTATTTTCTGCTTCACAACTCTTTGCACTTTCTATTATATCTATTTCTGTCTGGTCCGCGCCCAGTCTGTTGCTTCTAGTCGTCCTGTTCATCTCTGTTGCCCGCTGCCTGGCTCTTCTCTCTTGGCGTTTCCGGTTACATCTGCCATTGTTTGGCTCAATAGGTCGTATTCGCTATACGTGGCGAACACGCACATAATACACTGCACACCGTTTCTCTCAATTTTTCTTGACGGTTTTCTATTGCAGGGAGTGCTTTAAAGCTTACTCATGTTGTTGCTATATGAAAGAAATATTCGTCATCTCCCATCCCGAGTTTGGTTTATTCTTTATGTCTCCAGTCGGGAGAAGATGACTTTCTGAAAAACTAAAGAAGCAGCTGTATCCCGCATGGTTATGACAAAGACGTCAGCAAGTGAGCTCAAGCGTCACATTGACCAAATTCACACGAGAAATCATGGCATCTACGGCACCGGTGAGCAAGGCACCCGAACCACACGAGCGAGATGTTGCCTAATCTATGAAGTCTGACGTAGCGAAAGCCGAGTTCATCTTAGGTCTTCGGCGGCCAGCAAAATCCATGAATCTTGTTGACCGACATTCATCTTAAGGAGCCAGGAATGCTGCATCTCACGCGACATCATCGCTTCCGCGTATTGTTAGTGGAAGATGTGACGTTGACGACGAAGAATAGTGTCGTGAATGGACCCGTCAAACAGGTCAACCTCAACGGTCTCAGCGATCTTTCGATAAACCGTTGATACACTCAACTCGCCTTGTTGTAAAAAGTGGGACGTAGATTAAATGGCTTCAGTAAAGGTATCACCACCGGGTGCCTACAATAGTCCTCTGCAAGTCTCGTTTTGTTCCTCTGAATGAGGTCACACTGGCACGACTCAACTTATGGTATGCCCTATCGCTACACGATTGAGAAGCTACATTCAAACAGAGCTATAGAACGACATTCAAGAGGTACACTTGCCGACGGAATTGAAGACGCTCTCTGCTAGGCTCTGAGGGATGCATTAAAAATGAAGTTATTTCTGAAAAACAGAATCGCAGACTTTTAGAACAAGCCGGAGCCTGCCAACTGGAGACACTGCCCAGAAAAGAAAACCCAGTGGACCTAGTGACCAGTGGAATTTCAGATGCCGAGTTTCTAAGATGTGGGACATAGTGGTGTGGATGAACTTGGCTACCCAAACATTCCATGTGACATCGACGAGTTTGGTTTCGAGACGTTCCTGCAGAATCGAGTGAACAAAATATGTGACCGCTTTGACAAGTATTAAATCCACGACATTGAGAACCTCAGTTTCGCGCTTTGACCATTTTGATCGACACCGAGAATGCTGCGGTTTATAAACAGAGCAAGAAGAATAAGTGGTAACTATGGGGCAATAACTGCAAAAGAACTCAACGGAGCAGAGACCCTTTTAATGCAACAAATAAAGCCTGTCGGGTTTGCTGAGAAACTGCAGAGTATTCATGAAGGAAATAAACTTCCAGCAGGTTCAACACTTAGAACTGGTCCCGTCTCCACACATGACGATAGGCACCACTTCATTCGGTGGGAAGACTCCAATTTTTGGGACACTCGAAGGAGGAGAAGCAGCCAGACATGTTGCCGAAAGAACTCGGTTTGAGCGGTGTGTTGGTCTATCAGGCTAAAGGCCCGTTCACACTCTTTCAACCAAGTACGACCGAGAGAGAGAAGACCGGTTTTAAGCCTCTTACGACGTCTTAGAACCAGCTGCGCAGCAGCGCATCCGGTCCTAAGAAGTCGCAAGAGGCTTAAAAACCGGTCTGGTCTCTCTCGGTCGTACTCGGTTGCGAGAGTGTGAACGGGCCTTAACCGTCAATTACTACGTGCTGAATTGCGCGGCATGCTGGTGCAGCTAAGGGAGCGATTTGAATCCTACGTGTTCGACAACTAGTCAGGCGAGAAATGAGAAAATGCATACCTTGCCGCCGACTAGATGCTCTACCTTTGTCTGAGGTAAAGGGCGCCTCTTCCTTCGGACCGTGTTTCAGAAGCGGATATATTTAAGATCGTGGGAACCCATTTCACAGGACCTTTGTAAGTTTCCGCGAAGAAGTCGCCTAAGAAGGCACATGGGGCGTTGTTTACGTATGATGTGACAAGGAAGATCGATTGGGAACTTTTTCCGGACCTGACTACAGAAGCGTTTCTATAAGTGCTTAGGTGGTTTACTTCACGACGAAGCCTTCCAAGGCTATTTATTCAGGCAACGCACTTAAATTTTAAATAGCAAAAAAAGAAAGGAGAAAAAAAACTCGGAAGCATGCTTCGTTGCAAAGATCTCAAGGATCATTTTAACGATATAATTTAATGGAAGTTTATTATGTAGCGCTCCTCATGGTGGGGCGGGTTCTATGACCATGTAGTGAGTTGAGTCAAGATACTCTTGAACAACACCATCGGCCGAAGACTTGATAAAGAAAGCGCTCAGAACATTAATGAGCTAGATAAAAGTTGTAATTAGTTCAACACCATAAACGTTCACAAACAACGAATGCCAAGAGCATCAGCATCTGGCCCCGTCGTGTTTTCTTGCTGGCTAGAGAATCAAGTCGCTACATTACACTTCAACTGCGGACCTAAAATACGCGCAAGCAGGTACCATACGGAAGCCCTTGATGCCAAAACGAGAAAAAATTACAAGCTTTTGGAAATTCTGGTTGATGGAAAACCTGACAAAACTCGGGTCGCTGCACGCTGCGAAAAAATCATGACACAAAAAAATATGTTGCTCCTGCGTGAAATAATGCAGCCACGCAAATTATGCAAGAGCTGAATCATCCAACAGGTAATCACGGGAAAAAAGGGCAATGTACGTTCTTATAAAGTAATACTTCTCAGTGGTACTACAGTGAAGCGGCTGGTACAGCTGGCGTACTCAATGGAATCCTCGCAGTGCGACAAAACTGACTACGTGTGTCTTTTGGGAAAGGTGGGGAGGGGGGGGGGGGGTGTTGTTAGAATATTTCCGCTCGCGCGACAAATCAGGAAACGCTTAAAGAAAAAAAGATGAGACAAAGGGTGAAGGCGACAAGTCGCTAAGAGAAAAAAAAGACGGAATCCCGAGCGATGGAAAACAAATTATGTATTCAATAAAGTCAAAACAGTAAAGTATGTCATGCATTTTATTTAGACTGAAGCGCCAACACAAGACAAACAAAATCCGTAACCCAGGAGCATGTATTCTTGAACCAAAACCACACTTTTATGACATCGGGGAATATTGGTGACCATCACTCTTTGAGAAGCCTGTGCTTTTGTTTTTTTTAATAAAAATAGTGTTATTCTATACCCTCAAAGTTCACAGCTACACTTATTTCTTTTTTTACACTGAGGTGAATAAAACTGGCCAAGCTTTGTTCTTTACCATCACGCTACGAAGAGTTCATTGCATTCACTGATATCAAAACAAGATGGAAGTACCTAGAAATTCGTTAAGCAGAAAATTGGTGAATAGACGCAGGCATGATAGTCTAAAGTGAAGCGGATCTAATTCCCCTGAAAAGTATGCATGTTGAATCAGTAGCAGAACATATCAAATTTTTATTTTTGATTGTGGTGTGGTCTACTTCGAATTTTCCATGAAGGTTGCCGTCAAAACAAATGTGTTACTTCATGCAACAAGTTAACTGAAATGTTCAGCTGTTACAATAAAAAAACTCGGTTGAACTACCTCACTCATAGGGACTAGCTGAGCTAGTTGGTTCATATACATCAGGGGTGAAAGCAGCTGTACAAGGATGGAAGGAGAAACAGAAAAGGCAACCGATCGGCGGACTACCAAGTATTTTTATAAATTGACCTCCTCTTCTACTAGTTCTTATGCGTATCTATTTACTTGAGCTTTTTTATCCTTTATCGTGTTGCCCTATTGCATCTATTTAAAGTAAGCAGTAAGGGCGCTCTTCCAAAAAGCTTTTTGGAAGGTTTCGGGCATATTGAGGTGGAGCTCGCTCAGTTTTTTTCTTCTTCTATAGCCAATGCCTCCAACATCTCATTTGCAAGCTGTTTTTTAAGGTACCTTAAAACGCGTGCTTGCTCAAGCTTTGCATTGTATTTGCAAGTTCGAGAATGAGCAGCGAGGTGTCCTTGTCCCGCGAGGTTTTTTTATGTTGGTTAGATCTGCACCTGCATGGTCGTTTACGCCTCACCCCGTCTCTCCCACGTAGCACCACCCACATGTCAACGATATGTTGTAAACGACACTACCGAAAAATCCAGTATAACTTTTTGCTATTTGGATTATGGAACCGGACAATCTATCTGCATTCTATCTGAACTCTATCTGGATTTTAGGTTTTCAGAAATTATTTTTTGTCTGCAATCTGGATTTCGGGTTTCCAGAAACAAATTTCTGGTTCCATAATACGGATAGTGAAAATTTATACTGAACATCTTGGGAAGAAACAGCGGCAAAGAAACTTGGACAAGAGTAAAGAAATAAACACGACAGGACGGCGCTGAACTAACAACTGTCCTGTCCTGCCGGCCGTCGTTTCGTGTTTGTTTCTTTTCTCTTTTCCAAGTTTCTTTGCCGCTGTTTCTTTCCAAGATGTTCACCTCAAACCAACTAGCCCAACACGTCACTTTGTTGCAATTTATACTGAATTTTTCGGTAGGGGACTCGCCTTTGAAACGGATCATATTTTGTCCTTTGCCTGGTGTCACGGTTATCTTCCTTGTCGGTTTGTGCCTGATTGATCTTGCGGCATAAGGAACAAGCTTTATTGGGTTCCGAGCACACAACTTAAACGTTGCGCGGGTTTGTTTTTTTCATTTTGTGAGTGACCCGAGGAATATACGGAACCACTGCAATATGATTCGGTGATTGCTTTGTTGGTTCTTCACTCTGGACTGCTCCTCTTGGCAGCGTGGCATATCTTAATTTTTTTTACAAATGAGGACTATAAGTGTTTCGTATACCCATCACTGAGAAGTCTGGAAATTTGAGTACCAAGTTTTTGCTGCACTTGGTGTGGGCAGATCATCTTTAAGCTTGCTGAAAGGGCTGCGACGACAACTCTTTGCTTAACACTTATTTTTTAATGTTCAAATTCTTAGGGAAGAAATACCTTCCCCGATCATGCCTCGTATTGCGAAAAGGCATGTACTGCTCGGAATTCAAACGCCAAATTAAGAAACGGAATTGATCTATCCAGAGGAGTCTCAGGGGCGAAAGTGAAGGTGAAGGCGTTGGAATTCCATGCAGGTCATCTCTGTTGGCAAAACCAAGCACAATCGGCGAAAGTGTTTCTTCCCTATGAATCCGAACATTAGAAAAAAATGCCAAGCAAAGACTGACTATTACAGCCCTCTCCCCAAGGCTAAAGAAGACTTCCCCACATCAGTTCCAACAACGATTTGATAGACCAATTTCCTGACTTCGTATAGCCGGGTATCCAAGACGCTTATTAGCTTTAATTTGTGAAAACAATATGCCGCACTGTCAAGAGGAACAGTCCAGAGTGAAGAACCAACACAGAAATCCAAGAATCTATTTTCAGTGGTCCCAATATATAATTGCGGTCACTCACAAATTGAAAAGATAGCGAACCGGCAGAACATTTAAATTGTGTGCTCGGCACACAATACGAATTGTTCCTTACACCGCAAGACCGACCAGGCACAAGCCGACAAAAATAAGTGTGACAGCAGGTACAGGACAACCTGTGTTCCGTGCAAAAGGGACGTACTTTGCAACATACCGTTGACATGTGGATGCTGCTATATTGGTCGAGACCGGGCGCTGCCTAAATGACAATGCGATAGAACATGTAGCCAACGTAAAAACATCACAGGACCAGGACGCCTGGCTGCCTATTTTCGAACTTGCCATTGCAATGCAAAGCTTTAGCAAGCTCGCATCATAGGTAACCATATAAGCCATCTTGCAACGGAGATGTTAGAGGCCTCGACTGTAGATGGAGAAGGAAACTGTGTAAGCTCCGCATCAATAAACCTGCAAACTAAAAAAAACGCACTTTCTGCACGGCGCTTGTCGTGCTCAGTATTAATAGAAAGGAGGACGGACCACTCTTCCGGATACAGAAAAAACAAAAAGCAGGAGTAAAGCGTGCACATAAGAACCAGTAGAAGAGAAGGACGATTTATTAAAATAGCTGGTAGTACATCGGTCGGTTTAATTTTCCGTTTCTTTTTCCTTTCATATTCAACTGGTTCCACCTGTGGTGAACTACCTCAAATTAACCTCGACCGTACTCCCAAGTCTAAACGATGTGTCTCGCTTTTAACTGTTAGGCGAATATCCGTTGGAAGTAAATGCTCAACTGCGAACATAATTTGGGGGAAATCATTACCTGAAGCAAACTTTGACTATTGTACACCTACGCGAACTTAACCTAGCGTATTTTGAATTGTTACAAAAACATGCCACCAACACAATATTGCTTGTCGCAATAACACTAATGTGTACCTTTGACATGGTAGCACTCAGCCGCTCTTTGTGCGCTCTTCCTTACCTTGTTTACTAGCATTTCTCTGTCATTATGTGTGCCTATTATTAGTATCGTAGGTTTTCAACTCTGTACGTTAATAACATATTTGACCTTGCAGCTCTTTCCACGTCGATGGAATTGTAATTCGAACTCACCAAGATGACGAACTGGCTAACTCCGTAGCATGCCATATGACTGGACCAAGCGTCTTTGAAAGCAGGAAAAACAGCTATAAAATTTCAATTGTGAGAATTACTTTTATTTTCCCAGTAGATAATAAAAAATTAGTATCTACATTCTGCACTAAAATAACTTCAGAATATATCGCTTCCTATTTAAATTGCTCACGTTTGTTGACTGTCGCTGCAGGATAATGCCAACATGTAGTAAATATAGACAATTTGTAACGCGCTAGAAAAATACATACTGAGTCCTCACGAGTTGAAAGCCTGAAGTGGCTTGTGGCATTCAATTTAGAAGTCATTGCGTTACTCCAGAAGAGATAAACACAGTTGGAACTCTTCTTTACTTTTTACTTCAATCTTTTTAAATTTTATTTTATGCTCTTTTAGATTGCATGTTGACTACTATCACGTATTCATTTAATCACCAAGGCAACGCAGCCTATTTGCTCGCATTAAAAAATTGTGACATTAAAATATCTGTGCAGCGGTTGCGTCTAGCGCTGTGTCCATTTCGGTTACCTTATGCCTTGTAATCGTCTTCCTGCTGTTTTTTTAATTTTATAACGCAGTTAGCCCTTCTGACAATTTATTTCAAGATCATATGATCTGGCCCTTCCTTCCAATATATGTGAGCGAATGCCTGGAGTTAATTAAATTGCAAATAATATATATTCTAATATTTAGTGTTTAATCAAGATGTCTCTTATGACGTGGGTCACATTGATCCTGCGAAGAGTGACAATCGCACAAAACGAATGGGGAGGTAAAAATGATATATTATCAGGCCGTTGCGCCGAGACGTCCATTGCAAGTAGGATGACACCAGAGGGTCGGCACTCAATCAAGTTATTAGAACGGCCTCGAGGACGGACTACAGCACCGAAAACCTCTATTGAAGTGCCCTATTTTGCTTAGCCCAGCACACGAGGTGTAAAAAAGATTTAATTAAGACGTTTTTATTGAGTGAAAACGACGAAAAGGACATGCTAGATCGCGAAAAAAACGAAATGACAGAACGAAGAGGACAAAGTGCTGAACAGATCGCCTCAACGAATGCCGAGCGACGGAACGGATTACAACGTTTACCACCAATGTAAATATTGTACATAAACCTTTTTTATTCCTCCTCTTAACGCTATTTAACAAAACCATGGTGCCAAAACCCAGAAGCTAATTGCCAAGAATAGACATTCAACGCAAGACACAACGATCTCAGGCAACCCAAGCAACCTAACAACGTGAACGACAGCGGCTGCTATGGAGAAGCTCAAGAAGAAGCGAGGAGTCGTCCGATTTGCGATCACAAGGCTCATCAACGAGAAGACGACAGCCATGAACCAACTTCCCGCGCAGCAAGATGCGCTTGAGGATAAGATCACTCTTTTTGCGTTCAGAAAAAATCGCTTCGGGAGCTCGACACGTTGATAGCGGATCTTTTCGATGGGAACAACATAGAAGAGGAAATGGAAGCTAGCCTCGGTTATGAAGACTCCATCAGCATAGCAAAGTCGCAAGCTTTGATGGAATTACAGAAACTACAGCCAGAGAACAACGAAACGACCTCTTTGGCCTCTAACAACGGGTCAGGTTCATAGGGACAAGGGATGAGCGGTGCGACTTTTCCAAACGTGAAATCACCAAAGTTGGAGCTGCCGAAATATAACAGGCAACTGGCGGAGTGGCAGACGTTCCGGGACCAATTTTAGTCGCCTATCGACCAGAACCCCGTCTTGTCTCCAGTGGATAAGCTGACCCACCTCAAGGTGCACCTGGTCGGCCGAGCTGATGTGGTGATCATTGGAATTCCGATAACCAGTGACAACTACGACACGGCCATAGAGCTGCTCAAAAACAGATTTGGTCAGCCTTCTGTCATTGTGAACTACCACCTCACACACCTCTTGAACATAATGTCAATACCGGCGTCAAACGCGGTGGATGGACTCCGGAGACTCTATCACGATGTGATGACCCGGATGAAGAGTCTAAAAGCCTAGAGGTTGACTCGGACTTGTATGGGGTACTACTGCATACAGTACTACAGAAGTCTGTCCCTTCAGAGCTCATTCCCAGATACAATCAAAGCTTGATCGTCGAAAATGGCCACAGATCGAAGAAACAAATGACCTCAGTACAGTTCTCGAGTTCATTGACATTGAAGAGGAAACCAGAGAGAAGTGCCGCCAGGTAACGCCCCACACATCACAACGACCCACACCCGATTCACATCGCCTAGAACGCCGCTCTGAGAGGGGAGGATTGGCGGCATCATTGACCCGTGCCACGAAACCTGAACTAAGGCACTGCGTGTTCTGCAGTTCTAAGAAGCACAACTGGAGAACTGCACGTCACCTCTAACGATCAAAAAAAGGACAACCTAAAAGTGGAAAGCAGTTGCTTTCGGAGCACTAAACAGTTCCATCACTCCAGAGAGTGCAGATCCGCTCTCAAATTTTCATGTGCAAAGTTCTCCGGAAAGTACCTGACCGTAATGTGTGACCCCAAGCGGGTGGCAACAAGGCAGCCTACTAACACCAACTAGACTCCTCCTCAGTTTATTGGCATCTCGAGCTCCAGTACGACAGCTCACAATAAAGTATCGCTTCAGACTGCCAGGATTCGAGCGAGTGGACAGACTGAACCTTCTTACGAATACTGATCGACGGAGGGAGTAAACTAACCTTCATCTATCGAGACACCTCTTAAAGGCTTGGATGTCGACCGGTAGGAGAGGAGGACGTAACGATATTCGCTTTTGGTGACTCAGGGCGTAAAACAAAAATAAACTGTCGTCGTTCAGAACTTGTACTCCGAAGCCATCAAAGGCCCACAAGATTGTAGTCGAGGCTTTGGAGGTTCCGAAAATTTCAGGAGAGGTCCTTGGGCTCCCTGATGGCGACATTATCAGAAACCTACAAAGACAAAGGTTTACAGTCGCTGATCTACCTGTGGAGACTGTCGAGGGGAGCGTGGAGTGAGCATTCTAATAGGAGCAGAATACTATTGGAGGGTCACCACCGGAATGGTACGTCGTGTCAACCTTTCATTGACCGCAGTGGAGACTATTTTCGGAGAATCTCTACAGCGACCCATCAAAGTAACCAACGCCGCCAACGTATGCTTGACAACAACCGTTTTAAAGATCGACGTCGACAAGAACCCGATTCACGTTGTAACTGAGTTCCGCGCCTTCTGGGAGCTTGAGAACCTCAGAATTACGGACTCTCCACCGAGTAAAGCGTTGAACCAACCATCGACAGACTTGGTTACTTCCTTTAACTCATCCTTGATAATGACTGAAGGCAGATAGATACAAGACCCACCTTCCTTGGAAGACTTCAGAACTTCAGTTGATGAACAACAAGGAAGAAGCCTCCACGCGCTTGACGGCCTTACTGAAGAAACTTCGCCGGGAAGACTGTCTGATAATGTTGTACGACAAGTCCGCAAGAGAATAAATCAACAACGTATTCGCCAAAAGGGTCCCTCGTGGAGATGTCGGTAAACCTACTGGAATGACTTATTACATGCCTCACCGCGCCGTAATCAAGGAGCACCGCCAAACGACAAAAATTCGCATTGTGTTCGACGCCTCGTCACATGCTCTAGCCTGTGCCTCGCTCAGTGATCATCTGCACACTGGACCCAAATTGAATCCACAACTGCTCCAAGTGCTATTCAACTTCTGTGCTCATTATATAGCTCTTAGTGCCAACATAGAGAAGGCGTTTCTACATGTATCTCTCGCCCCAAAGGACAGAGATGCTCTTGGCTTTCTTTGGGTCAGAGAAATTCCTAGGGCTGACATTTCAGTCAACCCGCCGGAGACGTGGAGGGTGACGAGCGTCCCCTTTGGAGCCTCCTGCAGTCCCTTTCTGTTTGTAGCAACAATTCGACATCATTTCGGCACTGTCAAAGATTCATATCCAAAGACCTCGGAGATCGTTGCAGCGTGTCTCTTTGTCGATGACCTGCTCACGGGCACAGAAACAAATGAGCAAGCACGGGAACTTTACGAAGAAACCTTCACCGTCTCGGCAGGAGCGGGCATGAGACTCTGTAAGTTTAACACAAACAACAACAACCTGCAGCGGTTTTTCATTTCAAGCGGAGCAAACGACGGGACATCAGCCACTGGTGACAACCCAGAAGACGTAAAGATTCTCGGTCTGCTGTAGAACCGGAAAGACGATCGGCTGGCTATAAACATTAAAACGTATTCGAGTTAGTGGACAAGAGAAAGGTCACTAATCGCAGCCTCCTGCAGACATCAGCCCGGATAAATAATCCTCTTGGAGTGAACGCTCCCGCCGTCGTTACGGTGAAGCTATTGTTTCAGAGACTATGGGAGTTGGCGTTGGAATGGCACGAATGTCTTCCAGACGACATTGCTGATGAGTGGTCAGACTCGTGTTTCCAACTTCGTGCGCTTCAAGAAGTGTCGATTCCTCGAAAATATAAAAACCTGAGTCAAGGGAGCGATGACATGACTGTCCAACTTCACCTGTTCAGAGATGCTGGTCCTAAGGCCTACGAGGCAGTGGCCTACATTAGTACAGAAAGCGAAAGAAACTTAACGATCGCACTTCTGATGTCTAAATCAAGAGTTTCCCCACTGAAGAAGCTGCCCTTCAAAGGCTGGAACTGATGGGAGCCTTGTTACCGGCAAGGTTGCATCATTCTCTCCTCAACACGCTGAATATATCAATACAAGCCGCCTACCTCTGGACTGTTTCGAACATCACCATGCACTGGATCAAGGGGTCTGCTCTGAAATGGAAGCCCTTCGTGGCGAACCGCGTAGCGGAAATTCAGCAACTCACAAACCCTGTAAAAGGGGGGCACTGTACAAGAGCGAAAACTCTGCAGACCTTTTGACCAGAGGAGTGGCGCCCCTCACGTTAGTCGCTGGCAAACTCTGGTCGAACGGACCGGACTGGCTACTGAACTTTCAAGGGGAATGGCCACAACAAATTGCGAGGGAACGACGTAACGAAAACGACGTTCACCGACAGAAACAACGGGAAAGGATTCCGTGTGTCACGGAATCCTTTCCTGTCACGAATCCTACTGGAACCTCTAATTCCAATGCAACACTGCAGCAACCTAAATCGCCTCTTGCGTGTGACAGCGTGGATCTTTAGTTCTGTGCAGGACTGTCAACGCAAAAAGAAGCAGGGACCATCAACAGCGCCAGAGATGAACAACGCAGACGATGTCCTAGTGAGACAAACGCAACGTGAAGAACTCGTAAAGGAACTGGCTACAATAGGAAACGTGAGGATTTGCGGCACAGGGACTCCGCTGGGATCCTTGGGAGCCCATTTGGACTCTAATGACATTCTACGAGTCGGAGGCAAGTTGCAGAAGACGCAACGCCGGCTGGAGGCAACACACCCGATTATCCTGCCTCCCAACCCGAATGAAAAATCTATCAATGTAACCCTGTTTGGAATTCAATGTTTTCTAGTGGACCGCTGACTGTGCCTGACTGTACGTCAAGCATGTCTGATTGGCCAACAAGTCACTCTGACCGACAGTCAAACTCCAGTCAGACTCCGCTTGTCTGCTTTCTGGTGGTTTCCTGGTGGCAGTTGGCCGCCGCGATATGCCATCAAAATTTCTTGGTGGCGATTCTGATTGTACATCGATTGTCTCTGACTGTACGTCAATAATCTTTGACGTACTTTGACGTAGTTGCGCTACACAGTAGCGCAACTACGAGAGAAGTGTTGGATTATAAAGGCTAGACAGGCGATGGAGAGGGTGGTTAAGCGATACGTTATCTAATATTGGCTTCACTGCAAGCCGGCTAGTGACCCCACGAGCACCTCTGCCGGGACTCCGATTCGTTCCAGGAGATCCCTTCGAAATCTTAGGCATGGACTTCGCGGGTCTTCTTTTCGCTAAACATTGTGGGGTGGTGAAAAATGTTATATTCTCGTGATAACGTGTGCGGTTACCAGGACTCTGCACCTCGAGCTGGTGAGTGACCTGACAACCAAGAAGTTCATCTGAGCCTTCAGACGCTTCATCTCTCGAAGAGGATTGTGTCGAGTGGTGCTGCCTGACAATGCTCAGACCTTTCACAGACCTGACAAGGAGCTACGGGAACTTTGGTACAGCGTACAATGCGAACACGTTTCTTGTCTGTTCGCGTCTCTACGTGTACAGTGGAAGTTCACTGTTGAGAAAGCTGATTGGTGGGTGCATTTCGGGAGCGAATGGTTCGCAGGGTAAAAAGCCCTAAAAAAGATATTGGGTCACGGTTACCTGAGATTCGAGGAGCTAAACAGAGTTTTAACGGAAGTCGAAGCTGTTTTAAATTCTAGACCCCTAACGTTCTTGTACTCGGAGACATCCGAACCAACCGCGCTCACACCAGCGCATTTTCTCATCGGGAAACGGCTTACGTCCTTCCCTTCATGCGAACGACACCTCACGTCTAAATACGGCGCCGCCAATATCCAAGACGTTGGAACCACAGGCAAGCAGTGACTAACCACTTCTGGAGGAGACGGTGAAGGAAGTACTTGAATGAACTACGCTCAGCTCACCACTCCCGACCCATCACATCCAGTTTACTGGACGAATGTGTTTTCGTCATAGTGTCCGAACATCTACAGCCACGTAAGAGCTGGAAAACAGAACGCATAGTTCAAACCTTCCCCGGATGCGACGGACTTGTACGGTAATGAGCGGTAAAGCTTCCCGATGGAAAAGTTATCGACTGACCGGTCCAGCTTTTGTGCCCCTGGAGTCTCTCAGCAAATGAGGAGGTCTATGCTCGTTGCGGGGGAGTGTTTGTAAAATAATGAATATTAGGACCTTATTTTTTTAGTGAAAACGACGAAAAGGACATGCTGGATAGCATAGCGAGAAAAACGAAATGGTAGAAAGAAGAGAAATAAATGCAGAACAGATCGCCTCAACGAATACCGAACGACGCAACGCACACTGAACGCGTCAACGGATGAGAACCTTTACCATCATTGTGAATAATGTACATAAACATTTTTATTCGTCCTCTTAATGCTATTTAACACGAGGTTCTGCTGTCGGCTGTAGGAATTCAGGAACCTGATGTCTCGGGTTTGGTGTGTGGCAAAGTCTGCAGCTCCAGAAGAGGTAATCGAATTTTAGTTAGATGGCAAATTTGCAATATCGGCACCGTGGTGTCCGGAAATACTAAGTTGGGTTCTCTTTGCATTTTGTTGTCCTCCCATTCGCGGAGAATATGAACTTAGTATTCGGACGGAAAATAAAGGCATTATTACAACTCAATCGCCTCACCTGTACAACGCGCCTGAGTAAACCGGTTTGGAGTCGACGGACTCCCTTATGTATAGGGCCGAGTTATTGGGTAAGGTAGGAGGGTTGTTATTTTTTTATTTTATGGTAGGTAGGCTTTGTTCGGTGTTGTAGTGAACTTTGCAACTGGTTCGAAGGGGCGCGTCGCGGTTTGCGTGTATTGTACTGCAAGGCATATTGCAGATCATAGATACATACCACTTCCTACAATCATTGCACGAAACACTGCACGCATGGCAGCATGAAACCTATATGGCTATCGAGAGTAGTTGATTTTATTTTATTTTAATGGCCCCGCTTACGAACTTGAGCGTCTCAGCACTGAATGTAAATAAAGTCAGTGCTCGCTTGCACTTCACCGAATCAGCTGCTTGAGAGCCTAAAACACGCGGTATTTCAAACATTCGACTTGAATGATCGAGCGTCGAAAATTTGGGCTGAGAATAAACGCGAATATTTTGAAAGTATGAAGTAGCGTTACATTATCGGTGTTTTGTTAGGTTCAAAAAACACGCGAAAATTGATTGGCTCTAACGGATTGTAATCAGGGCTGCCATTAAATGTAATATGAAACGGAGTATAGGCAAGAGCGCAATATATACATTAACAGATCAGGAAGCTAAGATACCTCCTTGGACGCAGGCGCGCTTTGTTCTCATGTCCTAACGCTTTCATGCCCCTATTGGTATATTTTTTTACAGGTGGACGCTCTATCCTACGTTACTACCCAGAAGGATTTATTCAGGAGGTCATCCCTGATGATATCATTCTCAATGCTTGTGTGGTGGTACAAAAAACACTCCATTTTTTATGGTTTCTATTACGATATGAACTGCGAAAAAGCCAAGCCTCAAGGAATGCCTTCTGTAAGTTACTCAAATGGAACCGCCGGTGTGGTAACATAAAACAGCAAATCTCTAAGTTACTTGAACCTAGCGGGCAGCCAAAGGTAAAATAAGCTAAAATTTACGGTAGTTGTTTTTTTGATCAACAAAATAAACACAGACGCTAGAAAGGTGAAACGATGTTTGGCGAAACTTTCAGGCTGCCCTAATACTTCTTCGACATTGTGCCTTCTATTTCGTATATAATATTTAATTATGTAGTATAAACAAACTTGCACATGACACGCTCTTAGTTGTCACTGGCTCTCGCAAAGATTGCCGTTAAGAAATGCTGCGCCCCTGTAAACATATACTAGCCCTCTACAGAGTAGTTCGCAACAAAGACTAGCCTTACGCTTCAATAATCAACAGGAATAAGGCACTTTCAAAAATGCAGAATCGCCATGCTGAAAGCTATTTTGTTTTGTTCATGTGCATTTCCCTACCAAAAACCCGGTATAACTTTTTGCTATCTGGATTTTAAAAGTGGAAATCTATCTGGATCCTATCTGGATATTAGGTTTTCAGAAATTATTATTTTGTATCCAATGAAGATTTCGGGTTTCCAGAACCGAATTTCCAGTTCCGTAATCCAGATAGTGAAAAGTTATACTGGATTTTCAGATAGGGTTGTTCTTCTAATGGTGGCTTTTTCTGGGTGATGAAGGAAGAAGTCGGAGGTAGGCTACAATTTGAGGGATGGGCATGCTACGCGTTAGTCCGCAGTATTGTGGTGTGTCACAGTGGTGAAGCTTATAAGCCTACGTACACTACGCATTTGAAAGTTTCGCGTAAATTACAGCGATGCTCGCTTTGGGCTAACGCAAGACAAATTATAGAAACTAAATGAAGTCCTTTGGGACTATAATAAAAAAAATGATATTAGCAGGAACACACTTGTTCCACAAGCGCCGTGCACATTTGATAAAAGCGTTCCGCTTTGCACAGGTAAGCGCCTGATACACAGCTTTAGTTTTGGGTCCACATAAACATTGAAACGCTCACAAAACACTGTCACTTTAGTACGACGAGGAACACTGTCGCTCTTGTACCTCTTCCCTTAATATACCAAAATGAAGGTCACAAAATAGACCATTCTCGGAAACGATCTTCTGGCCTGTACCATTTTCGTGGTACGTGCGTGCGGCGCGCTTTGCTCGATTTCGGAAGCCACGAACGCGCACGTGCTGGAAGCTGGAGATTGCACGCTGGTCTCTGGATGTGTAAACATTTGAAATGTTTATATATACTAGATATTTTCCGCTGTCAGCTTGCGAAAAGTTAATTTGTGATGTGAACTTCTAAAAGACACTGAATTGCGAAAACGGCTTTTCAAAAAGCAATGAAAGCTTCGCAATTAGTTATCCTACGTTCAAAAGACAAACAAAACTTGGCAAAGGCGACACGCGTTTTTTCGGACGTGCGCGTTGTTTACAAATGCTCCCAGTTTTCTCCGCTGATGACGGCGATGTATGTTTGACCAGAAGCAGAGCTGTGGCAATTCCTGCTAATATCTGCAGCCGGAGTGGTCCCACCTTTAATGCTTTGTGTGTAACTGGATCATTGTGGTACCACATATCAGCTGAAAGCGGCGCCACAACAGCAGCAACATACTAAATCGTGAAACAAATAATTTAGACATTTTAAGATTGAGGGGCGGCGCTGAATGTTTTACAAATACAAGAAAGGTAAAACATAAAAGAAAATTGAGGATTTATGTTCCTATCTACTGCAGTGCTGAATGATATTTCAACATGTAGAAATAAATTGCTGATCCCAAACAATTTGTTTAGTATCCGCTAGCCCGCAAGTGCAATGTGGCTCTGCGTCCCTCATGCAACTATATTGATAAATTGCCAAAGCATAACCAGAATACGAGTTGGCGTCCTCAACAGTAGATTACTAACGTAAAATTCTAAAACTAATGCCAACTTGAACAATCGTTTTTCAACGCCGGGTTACGTTTATTACTTCTTTGTCTTTTGTACGTGCAAGGCGAGCATGTGTGGCGGGCAGACTTACATTCTCAGCATTATCCTTGACGCATGGGTAATTTAACAATAGGTCGATTACACAATGCTAGGTAGGCTTTCATCACGTGATTCCTATCGCCCGCGCCATCGTCACACCATAGCCCACCATTGCTTCGTCAAGTGTGTGGCGTAACTTAGGCAAGGTCCCAGTTAGTAACTTTAACACATTATGTGTTTCATGGATGAGAGCGCCAGGAAAGTGTAAAGTGCCGCCACCGAAAAACCGCCACATGAGAGTAAAAGTTAGCGGACTAAGGTTTTCCTAAATTTACCTGAAACTAAGTTCCGCAAAAATATAGCGAACTCTGTTTGCGTAAGGCATTCAGAGCGACGGTGCTCACGCTACAAGATGTACGCGTTGCACCCACAAAATAGCCACGTTATTTCATATCACATAATGTCACGTGACTCAGATTTAATTGATAAGCCACGTGATACCAAAGGGTGACTTTATTCTCCGAAATATTATTTGTATGTGTATCGTTGACAGCTTCTGGCAAATGTTTGACGGCCGAGTCACCGCTTCCCGACCTTCCGTGACACCTCGAAAACGCTCATAAATGAATATTTATTGTTTACGTATGAGCGTTCGCGATTTTGTCTAGTTGGTAAGTGCAATATATTATAATATGTATATATTGGATTTCAAGGACTTCGTATGTCAAGAATAAATTATCGCTTAATAACGTTTAGTGGTAACATGGAATCAACCCAAGGATAACTGAACTCCATGAATATATAAATATATATATATATATATCTTTCAAAATATCGGCAATGTATGCGACCAATGTAGGCCCCTCGTTTCAATATTCGCTAAACTAACCGCTAATACACATGTTAAATTTTTAATTATAAACCGTGTGTTTTTTTTGTTCATAAACTCCTGTCAACATTCAGTACACATGAATCAGTGTTGTTCACAAATAAAAACACCAGCGAGTGTTTTTTGCGCTTTTTCATAATTGGGTGCTTTCGCATAAAAAATAACATTTTACAGCTTGAGACAAAAGGGACAGTTGGCTCTTATAAGGATCCACATAGATCTGATTCTGAGCGTATCCGGGTAGGTTTTTGTACAAAGATGGACTGAGAGCTGCATTTCATGAGTTAAATTTATTTGAGTTAGCTTACGTAAATAAAATTCAAAATCAAAAAACCTAAATCACTACGTACGGCGTTATTCTGTTAATTAAAGGCCCCTGATCAACGCAAGAATCGACAGACGGAGGAGGGTAAGACGGCACAAGGCCGCCACGGGCGCTGTTTTCAATCTCGCAATAACGCCCCTTGGTACAAGCCTCTTGATGCAGACGTCTTTTACAAATATCCCCAACCATTGTCATGGGAACGCGCAATACACGTGCCATGTTCGGGTGCTCAACCGCCATTCGCTTCCCAAGGCTTTTCATTTCAGTGCTGCGCCGCCACTTGCTTCCAAGGGCTGCTCGAGACACGGGCATCGTTCAGTGGCGCATTTGACGCTACTTACAAGACAAATGCAAACACATCGAGGTGCTTTATCTTGCTTGTGGGACCATTGTTTTTGAGCCACAAGCTATTCGCGTTCATTCTGTGTGAATTGTCAGTGAAATTTGGTTTCGTTCATAAGAATACACACGAAAAATAAACACAAAATATAAGAAAAAATATAGCTGTTGGCTCGTTATGTAATAATTTTTTCGGCTATTTGTCACATCTGCTTTGCACTCTTGGGTTCCCAATGCGTTTTTTTATTTATTTTTAGCAACCATTTTTTGTCCTGCATTCAACAGTAAGGCATTCTTACATGATGCACTTAACTCCAAAGGAGTGTGTGAATGTCATGCCCTTGTTCGGTGAGTGCCAGAGTAAAAGGAAATCCTGCTAGGTTTTTGCTGGGTTTTAGGGGTGACCTCTGAGCCCCCAGGATTTCTACACTGGGTTAGGCGCCTAAACAAAGACGGAAACCTCCAAAATATGACACCGACGGCAGTGTTGACATCACCGAAGCGCACACTAACAAATACGGAACTTTGTGTCTTAGCCATCAAACTTTAACTCTAGAAGCGGAGAGAACTGCAGACAATTGTTGAATGTTGTTGCAGATCAGACGCCTTTTGTTAGCCTACGCACGCCATGGGTAAAATTTCAAGTTTTACAGCGATAGTTGTTAGTGGCGCTTGCCCTCACTTGAATGACGTCCGTCATTAATGTAGCTGTTGCTGTTGTAGTAGTTTCCCTTGTTGATACTGTAGATAGCGACGTGCGGCGTCCCTGGTTATGTTGCCTAGTCATCGAATAAGATTGCCCGTGTTTGGCGGGAATCGAATCAAGGTCCGATGCGTGCGAGGCGGATGCGTTACCTCTAAGCGTCAACGTTTTTTTTTCTTTCTTTTTCTTATTGCATTAAGCAGAAAACACAAGTCAGATAATGGTAAAAATGCTGTGCAAAATTTTTGTAGGGCATGTTAAAGAGATTTAATTTTCAATAGCTCATTCTAAAGGCCCAGCCAATCTGGCTTGGTGCCACCGGTGGAAAAAAGAAAGATTTTCAACTTGTTTCACATTGTCAAATAAAAAGTAAAACCAAACTTTTTTTGGTTTTACTCTTGGCATGACCCACTATCATGCGCGACAACCATATGCTGCACAGCCCTAAAATATAAACGTAAGAAATGTATCAAATGGTACAGCGCAATCACTGATTACTGCTTACGCTAAAAAAAACTTATGGCTGCTGGGCTGCTACTGAAATCTTTCTTGAACAAAATACTATAACACGCCCCCCTTACCCCCACCCCCCAAAAAATAGTTTGGTGGATTTCTAGACAATTCTAAGCATGACTATTGCAAACGCCACGTACGTTCCCTCTACGAAACGCTAACGCTGAACACAAAATACTTATTATTTTGGCTTTTTATTTTGGCTTTCTCTTTTGCTTCCGCAGTTTTCTGCTGCCTCATTTGGGCTTCGTTGCGAAGTCAGTGCTAGTGTTTTCCAAAGTCGTATTGTGTGGAGTTTCCCATGAGTCATGTTAACCAATTTCCTAAAAAATCCACTAATGGATTGTTTTGTTTTCTTGTTTGGTTATTTTCCCAATTTTCTGCACTCTGTCCGAGTACTTCGACGGCCTCGGATACGATCATCCATATCACTTGTGGAAAAAACCACATCCATACCACTCCAGGAAAAACCGCAACCATACCACTCGTGGAGGGAACCGCATCACTGGTTTTAATTACACACAGGCATCCCAGCCTACGGACCGGTACTACGGAAACCCAAACCGAAGAACAAACGGCGACGGCACGGTGGCAACTGACCACTGCCACTTTCAACCGCGCCGCGGCGCTAACACCTTTTTGATAACAAAAGCAGGAGTGTTTAATGAGATGGCCTTATCAGAAAACACGAACGCTCGGCCCAGACTTGACATGGTGATTTGGTTATCGTTCGGCTCAAACTTGACTCAAAGCCAAGCGCTGACTAAGCACTCGTTTCCAATCTGTTTCCAGTGTTGTCCATTTCTGATGATGCCATCTCTTTCAACACTACGGCTCGGTTATCTGGAAGATGCTCCGCGTTGCCTTCACTTTTCTGGCTCCGCTCCAGCTGTGCGCGTGGCTTTGCCGAAAACGAAAGGTCGCGTTTTGACTAAATCCGGCGGGGATTGTCAGTTTGCCAGCGCCGGGGAGAGAGGAACAGGCTGACGCGTGCTGATGTTCACGCTTCGGACAAAGGGGAGTGTCGCACGCGTCAACCTCTCGCCCAGGCGCTGAGATACGAAAGACACCAACGGGTTTTCGTCAAAATAAGCGTCCGACTGCTAAAGAATAATAAAAAAAAGTCAAAACAAAATATAAAAATGTCCTTGACGGTATCGGGCTGTTCAGAGAACATACAGTCCGCTGACTATGGCAAGCACTGACCCTTTTTGTAAGACAAGCTTCAAGTGAAAGCGTATTGCTACTCAATTTGTAAACGAAAGTTTTTGGCAGGGTGGTACACGCATGCCATTATCAAGTTTCAATACTTCATGACCACCGCTCCATACGACACTTCTGTAGAGTGGGGCTGGAAACTAAATACAAAATCCCGTTTTATCCTCTTCTTGCTTGCACCAGCGAAATACTGAAAAAAAAACGAAAACAAAACGTTGAGTGAGTCGGCAACTTCTGTGAAATCCGTAAAACCTTGATGGTTCACTACCGCAATGTAATGCAACAAAGGTGTGCAAAAGGTAACAGTTTTGCTTGGAGTAACGCGCCTAAGAAATGGTGGCCTTAGTCGCGTAAAAAAAGAAACGTGTCACCAACTGTCGTACACAAAATGCGATAACCCCAATTCACCATCACTTAAACGATGAAAAGGATTGTCGCCCCTCATGGGCTCTCAAGACGAGTTAAAGCGTTTGCCCGTCCGCGGTAAAACTTTTGCACGTCCATTTCGACAAAATTAATTCCTTGCAGTACATTCCATAACTTGCCCTTCATAAAAACACTTCAAACAGTCAATCGCGCCAAAATGAACATGTCCCTTATCTTCCAGTGACAGGTGCGACTTCAGAGGTCGGTGGCAACACCCGACCAATGCTTTTCCTCTCAAGACAACAGTTTATAGTCATGCCGAGGCATGTGCAAGGCCCCTGGTCTCATCTGACGCCTTCAAGAGCTAAAGGCGTTGTGACCCACGCCAGTGTAAAATTCAGGGCTCTTTCTCAAATATGCTGCTGCCCATGTGGCCTCACACAACCTTCTTTACCAACGGCACTGTAGCAGATACTTTTCTTTGCTCAACAAAGCACTGCAACAATAACGCCTCAGCTGATTGTCTTGATATCAGCCTCACCCAAGTCGTAACCACGACAACCTTCACTGCATGAAATACTCAAGAAGAACGTTTCCAATTACACATTTAAAGTAAAGGTGACAAAGGGAAAGCTTGCCTCACTGATGGCCGGACAGAAACCTCTTCGGTCAACTTTTGGTTAACTATAAGCTTTGTCGTAGAGCACCTATTTGGCATTATGGCACTTTTCAAAAATGCTGAGACAACATTGGCGTGCTTCAACACACAAAAAGAACGTTGTGTTTTACGCGGTCACAAGCCTTGTCAAGGCATATTTGTAGCATAGCGACTTGATGCATGTCATCGTCGCATGCCTCTGAAGCACTAGATGCACCGTGAACATTCGTTCCTATAAACCGCCCTTGACTATCACAAGTGTGGTGCTCGCTTATCACCTGGCGAGAATTGCCCTGAAAACGACCCATAAAAATGTCATGAAAACGTTTTGACCGAAGTTGCAGAGCGTTATGGGTCGATAACCTGTGACTTCCATCAACTTGTAAACGTCGTCGCTTCTGATTATTAAAACATTATACGTTCCTAAACTCGCTAATACGTTCCTAACATTTGTTCTTAACTTTCCCCTAACTCATCGGGTCCCGGAGTTTTCCGCCGCTTTGAAAATTGCTCTAATCTTCTCTATGTCTTTCAGACTTAAGTCAGTCATTTTTCACTCTGCCCTAAAGAGTATCAGCGAATTCACGATCTCCTCATGTCAATTGGGAGGAACGACGACGACGTTAACAAAGCACCACAAAATTCGTATGCGAAAATAGACAAAATCGTCAAGGAAGGACCACAATACCTGGTGCCTAAATGTATTTCCTGCCCCAGGACACCAATTATTTCGAAATCAGACCACCAGCTGACCCTTCTCGGCCACTTCCTAACCCCCGCGGGCCGGTACTCCAATAACACCTAATGGGGAATACGGCGCCTGCGGCAAAATCCACCTATGGGGCGCTAGGCCTAACCCCGGCGACTCCGACGCAACTCTCCACCGGGACCCTTCGGTGCCCTCCCAATGCACGTGCCTCGGTGATGAAATACGTCAAGGTGGAAGGTGAGAAAATCTCACCAGAGACGTAGACAGCACCGGAAGGCTGGTTCGTGAGCCACTGGCAATGGGGCACACGAATACTCAACGAGCTAGGTGAAAGTGCGACAACCACGGTCGAAGATGGCGCATGCGGCCGGGCAACAAACCAAAAGCCGCGTCAGAGACAAAGGAAACTGCATCGGCAACCAGCCCAAACCACGGCATAACATAAAATTATTCCTGCGGGCACGAAAGTGCCTCGATGTTACCAAGGTATGCTCCTCGGGGCTACGCGGCGTCGCATTCCGCGCCATCGGCCCCGCTGTGCAGAATGCCGAGAGAGACCTGCTGCGAGTTAACCAGGAGAAAACCTAATCGTGAGAAGCACACAAAGCATAAATCGAGGCGAGAAATACAACTCGTGTTTCAAAACTTTGCATCGGAGTAAAATCCTACCAAGTCACCGAGTACGCAACGCCGCCGTATGTTTTGGCAAAGGGGGTTATACGCAATGTCCCCGATTATGACACCATGGATGATATTACCAGAAGCCTCGTCTACAAAAAGAATTCTATCAGTTCAAAAAAAAAATAAGAATGGCGAAAACCAACTTGGCGGTAACCATCTTCGAAGGCAAAAATGTGCCCTATTACCTGTATTACCGCAGAGCGGAGGACCGGTGTTTCTTAAAAAAGAAGGCCCAAAGTGTTCTCCGCCTGCACAAAAGGGGGCACCACATGGACGTGTGTCCGGCGCCCTAAGACAACATACGCCGCACTTGTGGTTCAGAAAAGCCACGAGAAGGGCATCAGTGTTACCTCAAGAGCGCCCTGTGTGAGGGGATCACCCCACAGGAACAAAAATTGTAATAACCATTTTCAACTTTCATAGCTCCTGGGTAAGAGAAAGCGGGAGAGAGAACAACGGCAAGATGTCGATGGCCAACATGGCGGGCGCCTATTCGCTGCGTCGACATCCGTTCTCGGTCGTAGCGGAGGCGGCGAAGAGAGAAAGAATGAGCCATAAGAGATCGTTCGAGCTGCCCCCCCGGGTGTCGAGAAGCGACAATGCCGAGTGGCAGAGGCAGCAGTACCTTTCGAGATTCATGTCAGGCCGTAGATCCACAGCATCCAGGGCCGGCATCGGTGAAGATCGACATTCCGAAGCGGCCGATACCAGACCCCGGGAGAACAAAAAGACCAGAACAAAGTGAGCTGGGATGGTACGGTCTTCCACAGTTCGGCTCCACAGAACGCAAACTAAAAGCTTAGCTACAACCCTAGCGTGAAACAGGCAGACAAACAGCACAAGGTGGGACTGACCGAAATCCAGCAAATGCTAGAGATGGTAGTCGATAAGAACACAAAGCTAAAGGCCGAACTGGCAAAATTACGATGAATCGAAAACGCAGAAAACGCGGACCCCGCAAGGCAGGGTCGCTCGCAATCGCAGGCCCTACCGGCAATCCAGGGCAAGGCAAACGCACTAAGATCCACACAGGTCGGCTAGTTGAGGACTCGTCTAGTGACGGGATGGAAATTCGGAACCCGAGTCTCCTCCTCCAAAGCGAATGCCCCAACACCCCCGAGAAAGTCAGAAAAAGGGAAGCAGAAACATGACAACAATTTGGGGAGAAGGTGAGCGAAATGCACACCTTGAAGATTTTGAGGCCGTGCTGGCCAAAATCTTCGAGAGCGGAGGCACGCAAATAGCGGCGCTTAACGCCAGGGTAACGGCGATTGAGGCCACCTCACCGTTCTTTACCGGAGTTGGAGGAGGCGCAGGTCCGCGTAGAAGCACAATCTAAAACAAAAAAAGTATGCATACCTATCAGGGCACAGACGACGACTTAATCGAGGAACTCCGTAACAGATACATCTGTACCAATCTGAAAGAAAAAAAAGAGAAGATACATGGGAGACTCGAATGAGGCTCTGGACCGTCCGTTTAGTACGGCGGAGGTGCAAGGAGCCATACAGCATCTCTCCACGAGATCTCCAAAGGGACCCGACGGTGTGGCAAACAAGATGCTGATAAATCTACACGACGACTCCATCGAGGCTCAAGAAGTACGTGAACAATTGCTGGACGGAGGGCAAGGTTGTCATGATCCCGAGACCGGGCAAATAAACTACAGCTCGAGACTCAGCGGGCCATGTCGCTCACCTTCTGCGTGGGGAAGCTGATGTAACGTGTAGTTTTAAGCATACTAAAGAGGTACATAGGTGAGACGGGACTCTTCCCTTATATTATGATAGGTTTTCGGCTCAAGCTCTCGAATCAGGGCGTGATGCCGAGAGTCAAACATCAAATTATAGATATCGAGGGATGCTGCCCGCAAGAGACCTGCGCCATTTTGGGGTTCAACCTAACAAAGGAACTTGATAATGTACAAGCACGAATAAAAGCTAGGGAAGGTAGAAAAATGAGATGTTGGTCAAAAGATATACGACTGCTTCAAGGATTTTGTATCCGACAGGACGACCACACTGACAGTAAGGGGGGGTAAGTCAGGAGAACTGGAGATGGGAAGCATAGGCACGCCTCAAAACTCAGTCCTCTCGACTTTACTCTTCAACGTCGCCATAATCGGCCTACCAAGAATTTTAGAAAAAATACACGTACTAAACCACAACCTGCACGCTGCCGGCGTCACACTCTGGGTGGTTGGCGGCAGAGACGGGCCCCTGTAGGACATACTGCATCAAATAATAAACGCAGTGGAAGTGTACGTCGAATTGAAAGGCTTAGGCTGCTCCTCACAAAATTAGAGCTCCTGCTCTATCAGCCAACCCGGAGAGGATGAAAAAAGCAGCCTCCGAAGAACCACAAATTCTGCTATACGTCCCCGGGGGCAACCCATTCCTCTAGTACAATACTTTATGATTTTATGCTTGAAAATTCAGGAGAAAAACCACTACACCGAGACAATCCGGACACTCGAAAAACAAGTGCATCAAACCACACGCCTAATTTTGCGGATAACAAACCGGCATAATGGAATGAAGGAGGGCAGCTTAATCAGGCTGATCAAGGAATTCGTCAAGATTCGAGTAAACTACGTCGTTCCCTTGCTTAACCTTAAGGTGGATGAGCGCAATAAAATCAATGCTTTAATAAAGAGAGTTCACAAGCAGGCAATGGGCACGCCAATCCCCACCTCCAAAAGCGCTTTGAAGCACTAGGATGGCATAACACGCTCGACGAGCTGGCAGAAGCACAGAGGATAGCTCAGCTAGAAAGGTGAACCGGGAGCCCGACTGGCACACACGTCCTCCCAACATTACATATCAGCCACGAAGGAAACTCGAGGAGAAACACAATATTTCACCCTTCATCAGGGGTCGTATATAGATCTTACCATTACCAAGAAAATTTCCCCCGAACCCAATTTGGAACAGAGACAAGCAAGATCACAAGCGATACACTAAGGTTTACACACCACGAGGCCGTGGTTTATGCGGACGCCGCAGAAAATAGCGGTCGCGACGTCATGGTTGTTGATCAACAGGGCAATTCAATCGCCCCTTGCACGGTCCTCACGGCGTCATCGGTGGTCGGGGAGGAGGTGGCCATTGCAATGGGAATGACCTCCTTCTTCCGTACCAAATACATAGCAAGCGACTCCAAGCCGGCAATTCTCAATTACATGAGAGGATGCATTATGTCTGAGTCTCTCAAATTCCTACGGACCCGTTTTCAAGAAGATCGAGTTCGGGGAGTCCAAATCATGTGGGCGCCAGCTCATTCTGTTCTCCTGGAGAACAAAAAGCGCAACAAAGCGGCTCGAGTTTTGACCGACCGGGTCGACGTCGCAAACATCCTCGAAACACGCTCGTTCCGCCCGTTACACAGAAGCAAACTCTTCTCCTACCGGGACGCCATTAACCACCACAGGCTGGAAAGGGCTGAATACCCGCAGCAGACAGGGCCCTGTCCAAAGGCAGGAAGATCTGGCGCGTTCTTCAAACAAATACTATTTTCAAATCCAGTGGCGTACAGCCGGTGCTATCTTGGGCTATATTCCAGTGTATGTAAGCAGTGCGGGGACACGGCAGGCTAGCAACATATGTGCTGAAGCTCGCAAATATAGGTATGGACGTCCTGTATCCTTACTAGTGCAATTCTATTACCCCTATGTCAATTCTATGGTTTACTGTAGACAATTCATGGACAATTTATGGACCGCTGGTTTGCCATAGTACGGTCATAACAAAGATATAGGGATCGCCCGATACAACAACGTTTTTTTGTTTTTTTTTTCCTTTTTTCATTTCTTCCTATTGCCATGCTAAGGCCCTTGTGAGTCTGTGTACATCTAGTGGCTTACTATCGTGTGAGCTACAGATTGGCAGATTAATAAAGTGATGCCGGGTAGATGTTTTCTTTTCGTGTGAGAAATGTCCCGGTTAAAGACTGGTTAATTAAGCGCCGGGCATCAATAACTTACATTAATGTCGAGAGACATGTCCACCTGCAGGGTATAATCAATCTGGTGGTGGAAGTCTTCAGTATCTACCGAAACAATTCTTACCTATTGTTATCTTATTCCCTTATCCTTTATTTTTTTCTAATTAAGAGAACAGCGCCACCCTTTAGTGACGAGTTGAAACATGAAAGTTGCATTGTGTGGCCAATGCTAGAGTCACTTTATGTTTCCAGAGTACCGAAACTCCCAGCCTCAATTATCCAATAAACGGTGCAATTTGTTTTCTTTTTTTTTATTGTGGTTTTTTGAGCATATAGAAAGCAAGCTTTTGCAGAAAAACAAACTCAAAAAAGCTTTTTTGTAGGTACATTTATTAGAGATTAGTACAAAACGGAAAGTGCCCGATGTTTTCTAACTTATTTAATTTACAAGGTTTTGTGGCATGTTGTTTTTATGCAATTATGTCTCACCGGTGGTTTCAGGTAGCGCGTCTCGAGCTGGGCGCGTCTTAACTTCGGAAGTAATTTGCCGCGCGTCCGCTTGCGAGTCGGGAGTTTGCGCCCCTGAAAAACCCTCCACCGTATATGTTTCGACGCCCAAATGGCCGATTAAAGCCAAATTGGAAGAGTCGCACCGAACGCCATCAAATGCGATACTACAATACCAATACAAGGAACCATGCAGTTCCCTGAGTGGTCGCTGCGAGAAAAATGGCGGTGTTGCGATCGCAGTTGGTTCAGTACTTGAGTACGGATCGGTGAAACTATTTTCAGAGCAGGTTCTATGACAGTTTTCTAACTGAGTTGTTCTAGTAACGTTTGTCCCTGCAGACCCCGTAGCTATACCTCCTGCAGACTGAGTGGCTTTTCTACGGACTACGCAGGGACTCCGTGCACACCCTGTGTGGTTTCTCTGCAAGCCCCATGAGGACCCTCTGTAGACTCTGCGTGGCTTCCCTGCGGACCCCCTCGATACTTCCTGTAGACCTCGTATGGGTTCTTTGCAGACCCCATAAGGGCCCTGCGTAGACCACATATGGGTTCCCTAGAGACTCCCTGTCGACTTGGTATGGATTCTCTGCAGGCACCCAATATACTCAATGATGATCCTCTCTGGACACCCTATAGAGTCCTATAGACTCTATATGGTGTCTTAGCATGGGTAGGGCATAGGATCACTCTACATCGTTTCTAGAATACGACGTCCACTGAACGTCAGTTGGCTAGTATTCTGTGGGTAGGTTGAACGTGTTTGGAGCCCATCTCACGCAGGTCGTTTTGTAATGGTACCAGTGCCTCTCAGGCTGGATTCCTCGAGGGATTACGCCGGAACAGCCCCACTTCATTCAGAGCGTTGACGAGACTGCATCGTTCTAATGCTCTGACAACGCAAATACATAACCTAAGAAAAAAATAAAAAAACGATCTGTCAAAAGCCACAAAACGAAAACAGCTAAGAAAAAAAACACGAAACCTTGTATTTTATTGTACTAAGGGAGTATACGCCAATAGGCCGCCAGTGAAGTGCTGAGAAGAAAAATCACACATAATGAAAATGTATTTCTATCTCAGTCGTGGCTGCCACGTAACCAAAAAAGAAAATAGTCTTTGTTTTCAAAAAAAAAAACAAGACAATCAATATAGTGACAACGTGCGTAACACATTTTTTATAGGGAAGTACAAAAACAATTGTTGAACTGGCTACCTTCTCCTCTTCAGCAATCTTGGTTTCCTGTAAGAAATGGGGCCTCTTATGAGTAGACGTTTTACTTGGTAACCTGTGTTACGTTCTCTAAGGCTCAAACATTTATAGTTGATATATTGACAACTGTACCGAGCGTACAAATAATGGATTGCCATGCAGAGCATGTTTTGACTATTGTACGGATGTTCTTGCACCATAAGAAGCCGCCTTACTGGCTGTCTAGGCGTTGCCAGTCGTTCGGTCGGCTGTACGACACAACGTTAAAAACTTCCCGCTTGTACTTTTTCATACTAAACCAAGGGTTAGGAATGAGGGTCATGCCGGGTGATGTGGGTGTGTCCTCGAATTACGGCTGAGGCTTTGAGGTCCCCTTGTCCATAACGACGGCGTCTTCAGTGGGAGAAGGCTTCTCAGTAGCTGGAAGGCAGGCAGTGGGCGGGACCGCGTCAACCGCTGTATACGTTGCCACAAAATAAAGGAGGCCGGAACATTTTTCTGGAAAAACAGCGGCCGGCTCGTGCTCGCCGTTTGCACGGCGACTTCGGCGGGACTATCGTCTCAGGCGGGGTTCACCTCTGGTTGCGTAGACGGTTTGGCTTCTTGTACCAGACCCCGAAGAGTCAGCTCGGCCGCGTCGACCTCTACGGTCAACGGCGGAAGATCGTCTTCGGCGTCTCCACAAGTGCCACGGGCGCAAGTCATCACGCAGTTTTCTCTGTCATAGCCAAAGCGGAAAGAGACCGATCACTTAGGCACGCGACAGTCACCCCTCATGCCCCTGGTGCCCCTCATGCCCCCGCCTCATGCCCCTGATTTTAACGTAAGCAGAGCTGTGCTCTCCCCGGTACGACGATGAGGACGTACATTTTCTGGAGACTCAGTTTGTCAGGCATGCCGTCGGGCATGACGCTGCTCTTGAGCGCCATTCGCACGATGCGCGGCGTAGATTCGGTGACCTCTAATTCATAGACGCGCGACTTCTCGCGGGAAACTTATACGAAATCGCCGTACGGCTCAAACGGTTTGTTTATCGCATCGTCGTGGACGTTTGTGAGAATCCAGAGTACGCGGGGGCACACCTCGGTTGAGTAGGGGTCAATCACGACGCACCATAGATTTTTGATGCTGACCTTCTTTGCGTTAACCAGTCGTTCCTTGGCTTTGTGCGTCCCAAGCGTGGCCAGCGAGATATGCTTCATCCGATATGCACCCAACCAAATATTATCGAATGAGAGACCGTTCCGCCGGGTTCATAAAAATATCCTTAATACGATATGGAAGCCTCAAGTCGCACTGAAGCATAACCGAGTTTAAAACAATTGACCCGGTAGGCGCACGTGTTAAATTAGTACTTAACACTTCCGTGGAAGATGCGCCAACAGCATACAAAGAACCACGACAGGCAAGAGTTAACGTCACCGCTCCGTCGGAGCTAGTGATTCTGAGACCGTCTCGTGGGAGCGCAGATGTACTCAATGCACGCCACATGATTAAATGTGCGACGCAACGATTATTGCCCATTGACCAAAAACCACTGTGAACGGATCCGTGACGTTAATTACTTGTGAAACATCCGGTCATCTTTACATACACGCATTCGTAGTGGCACAAATAATTCAAAAAAATAGGAGCAGCATTCACACGCTTAACTCGCAGAGAGAACATGCGGCCACGTGATGTGGAGCCGATTATATCCCGCCAATGTTGAGATAGCAACGGGCTGGTGTTGGCACGCATAGGAGACGAGCTGAGTTCAAGCCATTGTTATGGATAGGCTGCTTGTCGTCATTGCAGCTATTGTTCATGGCCACTACCCGAATGCTTCTCAAGCTATCGATAATCACGAGCCCAAACAGAGCGCCCATGAAACTCTTGGGACCAATCAATGAGCTGCATTCAAATATCGTCCCGGGCAGTACAGCGAGCGCCAAGCTTCTTTGTCAAGTTAACAATTAAAATAGCGCAAAAAAGACAAGGACAAGAAGTACACAGGACAAGCGCTGACTTTCAACTAGTTTTTACTCAGGAAAAGCAGGCATATATATACACACGACAGGCAAAGCAACACCACATAAAAGTTGACTAATTTTGTGCACGATCATTCAAAAACTGAAACTCATTACTATGAAGAACAATAGAAGTGTCGCTGACACAGGCCGTCCCACTTTTTTTGATAAAGAACGCTTCCAATAGCTCTCGAGCGACCGTCTCTCGGCTTCTACCCAGAATCTTTATCTGCTGAAATCGTGGAACGCAGCCACACGTGTTGCAATGAATGGGCAAATGCGAGCCGTATTTATTTTTTACTGATAATGCGTGCTCCCGTGCTCGGTCATTGATGCACCGCCCCGTCTGGCCGATGTATACCTTTCCACAACTCAGTGGAATTTCATAGACCACACCCACTGTGCAGTCCACGTAAGGGGTGACGTCTTTCTTGTCACATGGTGCTTTTGCCTTCTCTATGAAATTCCACTGAGTTGTGGAAAGGTATACATCGGCCAGACGGGGCGGTGCATCAATGACCGAGCACGGGAGCACGCATTATCAGTAAAAAATAAATACGGCTCGCATTTGCCCATTCATTGCAACACGTGTGGCTGCGTTCCACGATTTCAGCAGATAAAGATTCTGGGTAGAAGCCGAGAGACGGTCGCTCGAGAGCTATTGGAAGCGTTCTTTATCAAAAAAAGTGGGACGGCCTGTGTCAGCGACACTTCTATTGTTCTTCATAGTAATGAGTTTCAGTTTTTGAATGATCGTGCACAAAATTAGTCAACTTTTATGTGGTGTTGCTTTGCCTGTCGTGTGTATATATATGCCTGCTTTTCCTGAGTAAAAACTAGTTGAAAGTCAGCGCTTGTCCTGTGTACTTCTTGTCCTTGTCTTTTTTGCGCTATTTTAATTGTTAACTAAGATGAACCAACTAGCCCAACAACGTACCCTACTAAACTTCTTTGTCAAATTTCGCGTAGAAGATTTTGAAAAAAAAAAAACGCTCGCTTTTGTCCTTAAAAATACGCCGCAACAAAGAGTTCCTTGGCCACTGCCGTTGCGTGCGAGTTTCCTTGAGTCCCTCTAGTACCAGGAAGCCCGTGTAAGTTGAAAGTCTTTCCAACTGAATATAGTTGCACCGCCCCTTCAGCCACACGCGCTATCTTTGGGTTTTTTGTACTACCCGATGCCCAGTGCACACGCTCTATGGGGGAAAAAAAGAAAATATATGATAATAATATGCCGTTCATACACTGTCGATGCCAGAGGTTTGCGACGGCAGACGCGCCTTCAATGCTACAGAAGAAAAAACTTACGAAAGCGTTCGGAACAAAATGGCTGGATTTCTATTTTGTTCCGAATGATTATGTTCGTGCATCTTATGGTGCGTGAACGCAAATCCGATGCCCAAAGACTGCGCCTTGAGTTGTCACAGCTATCGCTGCGGCTACACTCTGTATTAGCACAATCCTGTTCAATCTTTTATTTCTAATTTTATTGGTGAGATTATATTGCATAGTATTAAAAAAAATGAAAGCCGTTCACAACTCCCTGTAACGCCGAATTAGAGCGCAGCTCTTGAGGAGGAGGGGAAGGCACGGGGGGGGGTCACGTGGCCTGGGGGTCACGTGACCTCGAGAGGGTCACGTGACCCCCAGCGGAAAATTTTCCGCTAGATTTAGCGGGGAAAATTTTCCGCTAGAGGGAAAATTTTCCGCTAAATTTAGCGGGGAAAATTACCCATCATGCACCGCGCGGTTACGCCGACAACGACGGCGACGGCGACGCCGACGCCGACGAGCGACGCCGCGCGCATTAAGCCGGAAACGGGCGCCTAAGAGCTGCGCTCTAAAATGATACACACAGTGGACATTTTAGGAAACGTTTCAAGAACCTTAGCTTGATACCATAAGAAGCTACTTATGTGATTCCTTCAAACAAGCAACTTTTCCTTTGACTTTCGCTGTGGATCTTGTTTTTATTTAGACGGATCCTTACTGCAGGGGTGCGGAATAACGTGGTTTATTTAGAAAAAAGCAACGTCTTCGGTGGGTCTCTTGGAATTATTCTATCGGGCTCAGTATTAACAACGTTCTTTATACTAGCTGTCAACTCCTTGGCTTCATTTAACGTACGTAGTGTTCGCATATTGCGAGAGGTATACCTTAATATGATAAATAGTAATATCTTATTGATATGCCCACATTATTAATATTTAAACGAGATGCAGTATGTGCAGTTCATGGGGACATTCCTGAATTTCCGAAGCGTATTCTTTTTTCCAAAATTGAGCAATAAAATTACTTTGGAATATCTAAATTAAGAATGCTTTATTTCTCAACAAATATATAGTCGAAACATCTCGACCCGTCGAAACCTTACGCTAAGTAAAGTAAAACATACCAAAACCCAAGCAGCACAGTTTTTGGGCTATCATTTATTTTGTCGTAAAATTTATTCCCGTGAAAGCCCCAAAAAATTCATGTATAACAAAAATTGTTATCGTTTCCCCCATTATGGTTTTTTTTGGCCATAAATTATCCGGAAAGTGCAAGGGCTAATCTTCACAGCCTAGTGGTTTGCTTGTTACCAGGCGTTTTCTAGAGTGAGTTTCCAATGAATTATCCGAATTAGGCTTCATTGGAAATTTTTCAGTTTACATGTTGCATTTATTGGCTCAAGGCTGGTGGTTTGACTTTTATGGGGCGAAGCAAATAAAGGTTACCGAAAAAAACAATCTACCTCGGGAGGGAATAATATCTTGGAGAAAACGCTTTTAGGTCTTAAAGGGATGCTACAATGAAATTTCGGCGCCTATTTTGTGGTCTATATGTGTTCAAAGGAGCAGTATCACATCGAACTCACCAATATCTTGTTAAAAAAGCCACGAAAATGAATTTTAAAACGAATTAAACGATTAGCAAAGAGTATCCGGTGGATGTCGCTAACGCCTCGTTTGTAATGCCCGTCTAGGAACCTTGACAGCTAATGACCGTGAGTTTCTCGCCTCCGGCCACGACGAGAGAAGGGGGAAGGAGGAACTCTCGACTTCCCGAGAATCCCTTTTGTGTGTTCCAGAAGTAGCTATTGTCCCCCTGCAAGATTTTAAAAGATTAAACCGTCACTCAAAATTCATACAAAAGCAGCCGCTTCGGTGGCTGGAACGACGAGGCCATCCCCTTGACGTCAGCCTCGCCGTAGCTTTGCTCGTCCAGAGACGACCTACGTCGCGATTGCGTCGGATGTCACGTGCTCTAAGCTGGGCCTTCTCCGAGCGCTTGCTAGAGTGGGCCGTTTATAACAAAAAATACAGCCACCAGGCTCAAAATACAAACGTGTGATTGTCGTTTACGGATATTGTGGATCATATTCAACCTATTTTTGAACGCGATGGATATATTTCAAATTTTGTTGAAATATCTCTTTAAATAGGCGGTTCTCTGGCAAGCTGCCTGGGAGTAGTATTTTCCGAGTGTCTGTCTGGGTGAAAACCGCACGCATATGCGCAGAAGTAAACAATTCTTTATTGTATCAATGATTTTTTTTTTTCTTATTTTAACAGGCATGCAATGCAAAGAGCAACTATCTATCCACTAGCCGTATTTATCCCCAGCACACCCATTGCGGGTATCTGAAAGTAGGGGAATGGGTGCTGTGTTATGACGACCCTCAGACACTAAACTATAAGGTAAGAACCGGGGAGCTCTCCTTTTTAGGTATTAGTTTTTGTAACGCAAAATATTTAATACAGGAACCGTCTTTAATCACGCATGGGAAGTTTTGCACAAAACAAATTCATTTAAATATAGCACCACGCAGAAAATATGTTAGGCGGTTCTCAATAAGTCTATAATTTTACTTGACCGTTCATTATTCCGGAGTCTAAAAAATATTTTTTCCATACGAGCTTGCATGCACTGCTATGGTACAACTCACAGCTTACGCATTGTCCAGAGAGGCTGCTTTTCAGCGGTGTAATTTTAATTATAAAATCGAATTTTCTCTTCCGTTACATTTTAACAAAACGCAATGACGCAGTAACAGTTAATGCATTCCTCCCACAATCTCGTGATTTCCCCATGATAACGATATTCAAATTCTCTTTTCCTTTAGCTTTTCTACCCGTTAATGTCTTTACCGATATTGTCTTCCATAAAACTTTTTCACATTTTTTCTCTTATTTTTTGTTTTGGCTGCGATGGTGTTTTGAGAACTAGAACATTTCTGAACATATCGAGTGCACAAAAACAGCTACAGTGAATTAGTTTGGCTAAGTCGGTTTTCCGTCGACGCCGCAGAGCCTACGGTGGCCACAGCAATATTATTATTTTTTTAATATGAAAAGCTAACTTCATTAGATGTTTATTCTTATTATACCGCAATTTTTTCCTGGTGTAATTATAACGGGTTTCAGATTATGTGCTTACATAAACTGGAAACGAGTTTACGCCATTACAACTGTTCATTTTACTCTAATTTTTATTGCTGATGCCATTTAGTGGAGCAAATACGACATATTGTTTAGTAGATCATGAAAGCAAAATTTCTGTTTTATTCGATATTAGTGACAGCAGAAAACAATAGTGCACCACAACTTGTAGTTAAACGCATGTTACTTCCGCATGTACTTTATGAAAATACTTTATTTTTGCGTGTGTAAACGTATACATGAAATATCACTGAATTAAAATTTATCACCAAGTCATTTTAGGGGTACTTTTAATATTAGCGTTATTCATCAGGCATTAAATGTTGTCATGAATCTCCTACCACTCCCGCCCACATTTATCCTTGATTGGTGTGTGCTTGAATGTCACGTCAATCACAAAAGGAAACCCCAAGTTTTTAAAACTTGTGTGTTCGCATTTGGACTTTGTCGGCCTAGTATGCTAGGCCGCGGATATGTTTTATTTCGAAAATTTGTAAATACACTTCGGCTTCTTTTTATTAATTGGTCCAATATTATATGGGAACTAATTATGTTGTGTTAAATTCAAACGCATACATTTCAAGTTAGTTGTGCAGATTATGCACCAAAACTCGATTGAACCATCGGGGTCTATATAACTGTCAATTTCTGTCCCTGCAGATCTGCGAAGCAACTAAGCGATTCACATATTTAAAAATAGGACTGGCATTGTTTAATATGGAAGCCGAAGACTCTGAAGGAAAAGTGCTCTTCCAAAACGTATTTTCCCATGTCTCATGGCTACTGGCGAGCCAACGCGGTTTCATCGTTTTTCAGAAAAACAGTTAATCAGTCAAATTTCATTCACAAAAATCTATCGTGCCCAACCTAATAAAGCTTTGAGTGTTAATACCGAATTTGAATAAAAGGAATTTCCAGTAAAACTGACGAGTTTTTTTTTATTATTTAGCGTGTGACCATGTAACCGATTTCAGAGGAAATGGGTTTTATCATGCTAGCTCTGTAACACCTGTTCTAAAAAAATCCTCACGACGTCCTTGTCGCCATAAAAATATAGCGGGCTAGAGGGGAACTGTAACCAAAGTGCGATCGAGAGTGTACAGCGATTCACGCCTAGAGAGTGCAGCGTGATCTTTATGCTGGTGTAGGGACTGGACCAGTGCCCCCTCAATTGCTCAGTTCCTGGCAGAAGAGGACGAAAGGAAGGAGGCAGCCGTGGTCGTCGCTAGTGCAATGCTTTCCCACCAGGCTCCGCTGCTCTAATAGGGTCACAGCGGTATATTGGGAGAGTTTGGCCAGTTAATGATGTCGCCGCCATAACACCCTCCTACCGAGTGAGCAAGTCAGCCAGCGGGGCAGACTGAGAGGCGTGAGCGCATGGGCGTGATCTCCCCGTTGCCCCCCATCTGAACGTGGGGTGGATGAAGGGGGGAGGGGTTAATTTTTGCGCTGTGGAATGCATGGGTTCGATACCCAGATTTCGTTTCTTTCCTTTTATTTCGCAGGCTCTGGCAAAACAAAACAAAATATGATAGTGTTTTTTCTTGTTGGGATAAAAGACTAACGAGTGAGGTGTTCTCGACGTTTCAATGCAAACCTTTATTCAGGCGAAAAAAAAAAATCTCGGTCCATAGAAAACGACGCGTAGCCTCAACAGTGTTCTGCACCGAAAGCGTATTGCGTCAAAAATGACGGTCACTTCCTCCTTGTTCTCTCTTTCCTCTATCGCTCCTTCGACGCTCTCGTCCCTTTCCTCCACTTTTTCCTCTCCAGCGCCTTCGTCGCGACACATACTGGACAGACTCTCCCCAAGTTCGGCTCTGAATAGGGTCGCCTCTTGATCGCCGCCTGAGCTGCTGCCGTTCGGCCACAATGTAGTACGGCGGCCGAGAACGTTTCCGGTGGCATAGAGTGACCAATTCTGCTCTAAATTAAAATCGCAAAAGCTCTGCGAGCAGTCGAGAACCTATGCAACTTCAAATAAACAAAATATTCTTGAATTATATTGGTTGCGCAGCTCAAGCTCAAAATGGGAGTGAAGAGGAATATACTAGTGAAGTATGATAAGTCGGAGATGTTAGGAAGCGAATTATAAACGCGCGCTGGTGTCGTTTCTGTTCATTTTAATTTTTTAGATCATTTATTGTAAATCTGCACTACAATGTATTTTGAATTTCTTCTTTCATCGTGGGGGTGAAGGTGGGGAGGGGCTAACAGTATTTGTTATGTTTAGGATCTATTTTCCTTTCTTTTTCTTGCGAGAAATCATCGTTTACGGTGTTTTACGCTAACAAGGTTAACGTAATACAGCGGTAGGATTCCTGAAAATACTGGGCGGAAACACGTGGAGAAAGCCAGCGCTGCACACACCGACCGCTGAGCACAAACCGCGCAAACCGCGTCAAAGCGGACGACTCTAATTCGGTCAGAAAATGATGATGATTTTTAACTCTTTTAACACAAGAGCGAGTCTCCTTGCCCTAGGAGCACGTCTCGGTGGCACAAGCTTTCGTGCAATAAGGGCAGCTGCCGACGCAATAAGCTCGAGCTTTTAGCCTTCGCTGCGGTACACCGTAAGTTGAAATGGTGTATTGGGTGTGTGTGTTTGGTTGTACTTTTGTTATCAATCTTGTTTCTGCTTCTTTAGGAGTTAGCTTTTTGTCAAGTTTTAGCAATTCACCGGCTATCTGCTGCATCAATGCACGTTCAAATAAAGATTTGAAAGACAAACTTGCTTGTAGTACATTTGGAAGTACCTTATAAAGTATTAGCTAAAAGTTTCGCCATTGAATTTAATGGTCTTTTGATCATACCGTGATACCCAAAGAAACATATGCAGACACCTGAGCGCAAACCGCAACCAGAGACAAGAGAAACCCGCTTGGAGAGAGAGACCAAAGAAATAAAAAAGCGATCGCGAAGATTCAGATGCCTCCATGGAGGTAGGAAGCTCATGGAGGCGACATGACAGCCACTAGAGGTGGAGCCGTAGAAGACTTCCAGCTTGAAGGGACACGCCCCCAACGATGACCAAAACGAATAAAACTAAAATACACTCTAGGATGGAAACATGGAAGTAGAAATATTCTGGAGGAGACATGACGCCCCAACGATGACCAAAACGAATAAAACTAAAATACACTCTAGGATGGAAACATGGAAGTAGAAAGATTCTGGAGGAGACATGACGCCCCAACGATGACCAAAACGAATAAAACTAAAATACACTCTAGGATGGAAACATGGAAGTAGAAAGATTCTGGAGGAGACATGACGCCCCAACGATGACCAAAACGAATAAAACTAAAATACACTCTAGGATGGAAACATGGAAGTAGAAAGATTCTGGAGGAGACATGACGCCCCAACGATGACCAAAACGAATAAAACTAAAATACACTCTAGGATGGAAACATGGAAGTAGAAAGATTCTGGAGGAGACATGACGACCTCAACGATGACCAAAAAGCAAGAGACGTTATTGGACGAAAAGAGGAGCTGACTCAACAACTGTCCAAGAGCGTCTCTTGTTTTTTGTCATCGTTGGGGGCGTGTCCCTCTACACTGCTGGCTTCACAACTAGTGGGGTCATGTGGTCTTCAGAAGCTCTCTACATTCATGGACGGAATGTACACCTTAGGGGCATTCCCACCAACCGTGCCCTCTACTTTCGACTTTACTTGGGAATTTTTCGTTTGGCATGTATGAGCCGGTATGTCGCCTCCTCTTCTTCTTACCTTCATGGTTAACGTCATTAATGGTGCCAATGTTTATGCATTATTCAACCAATTCAACAAGATTCCAGAGCAGATTCCGTTACCGGATGTGTGCGAAGAATTCTTTCGTAATTAGTTATAATGCACCGACAAATCATATTATACAACGATAAAGCGAGCCCAAAAATATGACCGAATCTCCACGTGGTGAATGATGTTGATTGGGGTGAAGGTCTGGTGGTGCTGATGATACATATTTTATCGTTCATAGGTAGTGCTGATGGTGCTGCTTTTTATTGCTCAGAGGTAGTGCTGAGTTCCGGGTCGCGTTTCGCCTTCATTATTACTGCTTTATGATTGGTAAAATGCAGAGCCAGTGGTTCTTCCCGCGGATCAGCTTGGATCCGCTAGAAACCATGGGAACGCACCTCCACCGCTTAAGTCAACGGTCCATGTCAGAAAGAGATTGTGTAGTATGAAACGTGGTTATATACGCATTTGAGCATTTGAACGCAGCGCCCTCTCGTCTATAAACGTTGACCCAATGCATGCAGAGTTTAACGTTAATACATACGCATTTGACCGCAGCACCCACTCCTGTATAGACGTTGAGCGGCTACCTGCAACGTTTCATCCATGACAGAAACCCCAGCTCTTGAGTTACTACCACATCTCAGAGCCCCCTTCTCGTCCCGCAGTCGTGGCCGAGTGGTTAAGGCGATGGACTAGAAATCCATTGGGGTCTCCCCGCACAGGTTCGAATCCTGTCGACTGAGCAAACATTTTATTTTCTTTTTATTTGACCACGGACGGACGGACGGACGGACAAGGCTAGACCCTAAGGAGCTTCGTTCCTAATATGTCGTTCAACATGTATTTCTACTTTTGTGCCTACAGATTTACGCCGTACTAAAAGCAAGAGCGGAGCGGTCACGTGATTGCGCAGTGAGGTCTTTCTGCTGCGGCCAGCACGCCCGCCATTTATAAAAAACGCCCCTCGGTAGAACTTCTCGATTAAAGCTAACAAATAATACAATCCGAGTTCCAGCACAATTTGCAATGCCGCCTTTAACGCTAGTAAGCTGTCATGCGTTTTTAGTTTTGCAAATTTAAACACGCGCGCTAAAAGCTGCCAACGCACTCGTGCCAACAGCGCCGACCGACACAAAGGCGTCGAAATGGCACGGTTTTGAATTACTGCAGTAGGATACTGTTATTTGTTTGTAATACCTGTGATGATGGCGGACTTCGAGATTTTTACGAGCGAGGTGGACATATATGAATACGTTATGGATCATCAACTTGGAACTTCCTAAATTTAAAAGGTAAACGAGAAACTTTATCTACTCTCCCTGCTGAAATATCACACAACATATTTTTTGTTAGTCTCGTATGAATGTTTATGTTTTACACGACCACCATTAGGAACTTATAATCTGTTCCGCTGACACATGCTTGTCGTGATGAGGCCCCTCCCAGCCTCGTCTGTGGTTGCAGCACCCCCTCGATATGGCCCTAGGATGGTATGCAAGCGTGAACTCATTCAATAACGCTGAGCCGTGGCATAGTCATGGGATGATAATTTCTGTACATGCTAAAAGTGCACAATATTTTTTTCTTCGCAGCAGCTTAGGTAAACTGTCATCTTTAGTATAAATCTACGTATCTCTAACAGTCTCTTAAACAGGCAGCAATTGAAAGAAAGGATACAACTTTGCAAGGCGAGGAAAGTAGAGAGGGGTGAGGGACAAAGAGAGGGCTAAAATCAAAGGCATGATAGTTAGCTTGTCCTGGACGGTCCTTTTGTAAGATATCCACAATTATATTTGATTTCATAGGATGCTCCTGACTTGCTGCGTCAGATTTAACAAAAATAGTGGCGATATCACTCACTGGCGTCCGACAACCCCTTCTGCCTAAATACCCTGGAGCATGGGCTGTTGGAGATGAAGAAACTGCACAAGGAGCCACAGGCGATTTCTTTGTGCCTGGCCACGAAGGCGGCCTACAACAGTGCCAGGTAGCAAAAGCGATGCATCAAGGTGCAGCCCAAAGGGATTGCAAGGTGTCGACCAGACATCACTAGAGGCGCACGTCGAGTGTCCGCTGGCCGCCCTTCCGAAGACCTAGGCAGCAAGAAAAGCAAGCAGGCACATCCCCTGCACCTCAGCGTCAAAAGTGCGGTACCTCACGTCAAGAACCACGGAACCGGACACTAAACAGTAGATGGGCAGGAACACTGTTGTTGCCTGCGGCCATAGCTGCCTAGTCTTTTCACTGACATTTTATTTTTGGTCTTTAACTACCGTAATATACCAAGAATATGTCCATGCAATAATAAGCGCCCACCCCCATTTTTTGCAACATTTACGAAATACGCCAAGGACATTTCTGCAATAAGTTAAGGACAAAACGAGCAAGTTAACAACAAAATCCAACATGAGGATGTTAACACAAAAAGGGGAGGACAAAAATGACTTCTAACTCGCAAACAACATTTATTTACCCGAAGTTTACATATATAGGTGACGGAATAGAAGGAGGGGAGGGTGAAATAACCTTTTTTCTTACCACTGTGGCGTCTTTCACCCTTCCCTTCTTTCCCTCCTTTACATATATATATATGTGAACTTCAGGTCAATCAATGTATTTGCCAATAGACGTTATGCGAACTGCACAGCGACATCTAGTGAGGCACCGAAGAATATGCTCTGTCCCAGCAGTTGGCTTCAGGGCTGGTAAAGGCCAAGGTGCAAAAGCGTAGTTCTGAAAATCCTTTGCTTGCACAAACACTTATGTGAAGAAGCGCTTTTAAAATCCAGGTGCCCGCGCCTGTGCCGCCACTCAAAGCTAATTTGCAATGCAAAATGCTGTGCTAGATTTTTTTTCCAGGTTTCAAGATGATGTGCACGTTCGCCAAGTTTGTTTACGGCCAGAAGTCTGCGACCGGCGTGGCGACGAGTGCGTACATGCGCAAGAAAACGACGTAAAACAATACTAACCCTTAGCTCGCCGGTGTGGGTGAGCATTGATGACGATGAGCAGTAGGCCTCGATTGTTACCGACACCGCTCTGAAATTGACAAAAAGAAAAATCTCGACGCAACAAAGATGGCAGCGCACAGAGTGTTGCCAAACGTTGAAACAAATTTGTTTATTGGAAGTCTTCTTGCCCGTCCGCTTCTTTAAGTAACCTTGCTTATGTTGGACACATATTTTTGCATATTGATGACCTCAGGAGTGCCCATCTCTAAATTCTGCGCAATCGTCTAGAAATATTAAATGGGCGATTGCTCAGGATTTTACGGTACACAGGTTTACGTTGGCAAGTCCTGCATATATGCTCTTTTGTATACTGTAGTTCAAAATCAGTGTTGTACGGTAGTGTCGGAGCTGGTATCGGAAAACTCTTTTCTGTCTACTTCTCTATAAGTCCCTGTCTCAAGCTATGCTGCAAAATCATAGCGCTCCTTTCCTATCCAAGGTTTTTATTTTTATTTATTTTTTAAAGCTTGCCGCCATAACCATCGAAGTAGTACCTAGTGAAAAAAAATGTGTGAATTTATAAATGAACTGATCTGAAATACCCTCAAACTGACATTCAACATATAAGAACTGATATGCAACATATGCGTCCAATAAAACTTTCAAGAATAAATTCTTATTTTTTTTAGTATACGACGTGCCGCGCGAGCAAGCAAACACGTGGCTTTGAAGAACAGTGAAGCGGCTTGATTTATTGGCTTTCAAAAATTTGCGACATGGGTGTTTACTTTTATTAAAAGATTCATCACCTGAGCTGTCCAAAATACTGTCAAAGGTATGACATTAATGAAAAGAGATGAACATGATGCGAATAATATTTACTGCTTAGGTGGTCATCGAGAAAATCCGTACCTTTAAAACGACCTTTATAAAAGGCCGAAAAACAGAGCTTAGAAGTGGTTATGGGGTGTGCTGTTTTATTCATGTTTGTTGTGCCGTGTAAGTGCGTGCGCTCATGTATATGTTCAGCTACTACTATGCGTGATGCATCTACATGTGTGTATAATAAATGTGCCTGAAGGGCCCGAAATGTAATGGTGGCGTAAGCAAATAAAAACATTTTTGCGGCACATGAACTGGGCGGAACCTGGTGCCACCTAGGCTAGCTGAAACTTATATGCGACATATTGTCTGGAATGACAAGTGATGAGGCGGTGAATTACTGAGTAAACTGAATGTTTAATGAGGCGAACTTGTGCCCAAAACAACAAAAAAAACAGGAGATAACAACGGAGTGTCGCGGGCGTCGAAGTCGGCGTAACAGCTGGATCGAACGCTGGGCGAAACTGATTGCGGCTCGCCACACGGATCCCCTTATGTACACGTGTAGGCTTCTAGAATAATCGGCGTAGAAGGTTTGGCGTGAAGAACATTCTGACCTCGAACAAGCAACACGGTTCTCGAATTTACCAGAACTTTACGTTTGAGTCAACAAAAATGCTTCCCGCGGCCAGGAATCGAACCGTGGCTATCTGCGTGGAAGGCACGCGCGATAACCGTTAGGCCACGAACGCGCTGTCTACTCGGTCAGCTGCGCTCGCGGCGCTATTTCCCCTTTAAAAAGGGCATCGTCCCGATGCAGCACGAAACAAAATCACAGATACATATCAAACGGATAGCAGAGTCGCGAGCCACAGTTCACAGTTCACTATTTGAAGAGTCCCAAGTTCTATCATTCGTAATACGGCTTGAACCGGACGACGTGCACCACATCGGGTTGTGGCTGGCGTCTCCCAAATGGGCGCGTTCCGTCGGGTAGGACTTGGTAGTTCATATCGCCGAGGCACCGGATGATTTTGTAGGGTCCGAAATAGCGTTTGAGAAGCTTCTTGCTGAGACCGCGGCGTCGTATCGGTGTTCACACCCATACCCGGTCTACGAATTCAAATTGGAATTCCCGGAGATAAGGTTATACCGGCGTGCGTCGACTCGCTGTTGGTCATGAATCTTGATTCTTGCCAGTTTGCAAGCTTCTTTCGCGCGTTGCGAGATCAGTTGAGCGTCGTCGTTTCCATCGTCGGCCGGCACGTGAGGCAGCATGCCGTCGAGCATCGTGGTAACCGTCCGGCCGTGTACCGGTTGGAATGCTGTCGTTTCTATGGTTTCTCGAACCGCTGTGTTGTATGCAAACGAGACGTACGGCAACACCTCGTCTTAACTCTTGTGCTTTACGTCGACGTACATGGAGATCATGTCGGCGATCGTCTTGTTGAGCCGCTTTCTTAGCCCGTTGGTATGTGGACGATAAGCGGTGATTCGTTGATGGTTGGTGTGACTGAGCCGAAGAACTTCTTGAGTCAGATGTGCTATGAACAATGACCCGCAAGCGATCTGTGATAAGCACTTCAGGTGCGCCGTGTCGAAGGAGATTGGACTCGACGAAAAACTTGGCGACTTCTACCACTACTCCCGATAGAAGGGCTTTTGTCTCGGCGTATCGTGTAAGATAATCGGTTGCCACGATACTCCACCGGTTTCTTTGCGTCGATGTTGGGAACGGCCCAAGTAAATCCATTCTAACCTGCTGAAGGGCGTTGTCGCGGCAAGTATCGGCTGCAGAAGTCCTGCTGGCTTCGTCGGAGGCTTTTTACGTCGTTGGCACTCATAGCAGGACCGTGTGTACAGATGGCCGGTTTTCGGGAGTCTAAGCCAGTAGTACTTGTCACGAAACCGGGCGAGTGTCCTCCAGTAGCCGAGGTGTCCAGCCGTTGGGTCGTCGTGGCATGCTTGAAATATTTCTTCTCGTAGGCCAGCAGGAACCACCGCCAGCCAGTCAGGGTTTCTGGTTCCGAAGTTCTTCTTGAAAAGCACACCTTGCCACAGAACATAGCTTGACATGTCTCGGGCCAAGACTCGCGAAACTGAGCTTCTTTGACCCTCGATGTGGGCAATCACAACGCGAAGTTCCGGGTCGTCTCGTTGAAGTGCTCCAATGTCGGTATCTGTAACTGCGCCGAGAAAACGGTCGTCATCGTCGTCGTCGGTGCTCTCGGAAGGATATTCGACTGGGGCCCTAGACAAACCGTCGGCGTCGTTATGCTTGCGGCCAGACTTATGCACAATGGTCATGTGGATTTCTTCCAGTCGGAGACTCCAGCGAGCAAGGCGTCCTGACGGGTTTTTGAGGTAGACGAGCCAAGAGAGAACCTGGTGGTCCGTAACAACGCGAAACGGGATCCCGTACAAGTACGGGCGCAACTTGGTTGACGCCGAGACGGCAGCAAGACATTCCTTGTCGGTCGTTGACTAATTTGACTCTGCCTTGAACAGTGGCCTCTTCCGTAGGCGATCAGCCTCTCTGCTCCGTCTTGGACGAGTACCGCGCTGAGTCCGGCGTTGCTGGTGTCCGTATGAACTTCTGTCTCCGCTGATGGATCGGAGCGTCCGAGGATAGGGGGCGACTGGAGTCTTTCCTTCAGGTCCATAAACGCTTGTGCTTGCTTCCTTCCCCACTGGAAGTTAATGTTGTCCTTCGTCAGATTCGTGAGCGGTGCAGAAATCTGGGCTAAATCGCAAACGAAACGTCTGTACTAAGCGCACAGCCCAAAAAATCTTCGTACGGCTTTCTTGTCCGATGCCTTCGGAAATGCGGTGACAGCGGATGTCTTTGTCGGTTCAGGGCTTACACCCTGAGCACTCACGGCATGGCCCAGGAATTTGAGCTCGCAGTAAGCGAACGGACTGGTTGACTGCTTGAGTGTCACTCCAGCATTCTGGATTGCCTGTAGCACGGCTCGCAGACGTCTCAGGTGCTCGTCGGAGTCACTTGCGAATACCATGACGTCGTCGAGGTAGTCGAGACAGATTTGCCATTTCAAGCCGGAAAGGACGGTTACCAGTACTCGCTGGAAGGTCGCCGGTGCTGTGCACAGTCTAAATGGCATCACTTTAAATTCGTTCAGTCCGTCCGGCGTGACGAAGGCAGTCTTCTCACGATCCCGTTCGTCGACCTCGATCTCCCAGTATCCACTCTTCAGGTCCATCGACGAAAATTATCGGGCGGGGCGCAGCCGGTACAGAATGTCGTGGATGCGGTGCAGCGGGTAGACGTTCTTTTTTACGGCGTTCAGTCGACGATAGTCCACGCAGAACCGAAGAGTCCCGTCTTTCAGTTTTTACTGGGACTACCCGTGAAGCATGCGGACTGTTTGAGGGCTGGATGATGATGTCGTCGTCGAGCATTTCTTCAACTTGGTTCTGGATGACTTCTCTTTCTT
>JAZHYW010064394.1:0-18044 GCA_037355805.1 Ixodes ricinus
TGTATGTTTTAAAAATGCAGCGTCAGCCAGAATGTAGTCTATAAAAGAACGGTTAATACACTCCCTTTTTTTGGGCGCGTAGTTTCGCCCATTTAAATGACGGCGCTTGCATGGCCGCGCAGAATATTTAGTTTAACACTGCAAAAAAAGGAGAGGGATGCACCGCAAATAATAAAGGTCTTTCTGTGTCATCATCAATTAATAAGAAATAAGGAGTTTCAGACGACGAGGCATGGTGTCCGTGAGGAACAAATTACATGCGAATAACAAAAATAATTAGTTTCCGTATGCTGCAAGCAATTTGAGAATATTGTAGAGTATATATATATCCCCTTATTCCGCCAATGCCAGCACATCTAGCAAATGCCAAGCAGGAAGTATTTTCAAAAACGAGAATTCCTAAATATATTTAAACAAAGGCCTGCATTTAGTCAAAGGGCCACAGAAGGCAAATATCTGTTAAAAACTATATTGCATATAAATTTAAGAAAATATAACTAATGCAGGTTATCATAAAAGATATATTTGCGCGAGGTTATGTGTGCGCGTTGCAATATTCACCACTGGTATACGTAATGCAAATAATATCTTGCATTCCTTGTTTTTGCTCTCTTCTCACTCCTGCCAGTCAGAAGGAAATAACTCTAATTGCATTTTTATATAATTTTTAAAACGACAATGCTCAGACACTCGACGATAGATAAAACTTTGAACTTTTCAACGAAACCGCATCTAAACATGAGAGGTTAAAGTGAAGAAAATGTCAATGCACTCGTAAATACGTATGGTGTCTCGGAAGTCTGAACGAACTCATAAATGAGAGCCTAAGATAACGTCCCTCTTTGTATGCGAAAAACGTGTTCTGGCAATCTCCTTTGAAATATTATGCCACTCCTCCCGAAGAGTTGTACAACAAAAACAATGCAACGAAGAGGTTGGCCGAAGTGGTGGTGCTCCCGCGACCTGATATAATGTTTGCATAGAATAACATGTCAGTGCGTAAGTTACACACGTGGCTATGATGACGCGAAGTTTCTTTGTAACTCCCAGACCCGGAGTCTCACGTCATATGACACCCTAAGAAATTGATTGCTACGGTTTACTCATTTCTGTTTACCCTTGAGATGTGGACGTACCTAATTACCTGATGATACTGGCCTATCGACCATCAGCCACGCTACAAAGCAGTTAGTCTCACACCATTCTGAAAAAGCGAGCAAAGGAGCATTTAAAATGGGTTTTGTTTTTATCGCTAGACGCCCTGATAAAACGAGATATTCTGAACATTGCACCAAGCTTCCTTGCTCGACAGAAGCACAGTTAATAAATACATTTTTAAGTTCGATATTTATGCACTATAGAGAAAGTAATTGCACAACATCCATATATTCGCCTGCGTGTCTTTTCTGCGCCTGGCCGTTAGAGAACATCTTGGAAATACTATCTCTAATTAGTCGACGTCGATCAGGACTTGCCTGCCGAATTTCCTTTATTTGACGACAGCAGCGGAGATTTCGGAGCTAAAAAGGACACCGAAATTTTTTTTTTAAATAATTAGGAATTAAAACCTGTAATTGTGTTCAGTCCTCTGGGATACGTTTGAACAGAACTCCGTTAATAATACAGGCACGTGCTTGTGGTTAGAACAATGCACCTTGTTAGTAAAACTCACTTAGGGAAAAATGTCAGCATTATGTTTATACAGCTTCTTGGTTATGTTTAACGCAGCTCTGACAAAATGGCAGGCTACTCAATTAAGTGTCATGTCAGCGCTTGTGTACTGAGACTCTGTAGCGATAACGTGTAGCATTTTAATCTAGCTAGCGGCACAACGGAGCGAGATGAAGCTCCTGATAAGTAGTAGAGCTTAATGCATTTTTCAGTTTCTAATATACTGTGAAACCCTTAACGTTCGCGAGCCCTAATTTTTTTCGCGAATTTCGCGAACTGAAAAATTCGCGAAATTTAAGGGCACTGCGCAGATTTCGATCTTTAAGAATTTCCAATGCAGGCATCTGAAATTCCTGAAATTTAGTGGCCGCGATTCTGTCCTTTGTGACCGATTCGCGAAAAAATAGGGGCCGCTGAAATTAAAGGGTTGTACAGTACTTATTTTTGGGTAACTCAATTCGGATTACTGCTTTGTAATATGTCCGAGACATCTCATCAGTTAAGTTTGAAGAGTTATTATGCGTTTAACTTCGCGCAAGAAATAGATTTGATAAACGGTTTCTTGATAAACAATTAGTAAAAACCGTCGATAGTGAGGGCGCTGTTAGCACCTACCCCTTGATAGATGAAAGAAGGAACATTTGTGTTCTCGCTAGATGTGTTAATTGCTTTATAAATGAAATGTAACGATTACCTCGTCAAAAATTATGTCTTTTTCTCCTTGATAGTGGAAGAAAGGTGCCATCAATTACCCAATTCATCCGGCACTGATAAGAAAGTTATGGTATATAAGCAAAACAACTCAGCAGGATTTGTTTTATACTTTTTAAAATCAAACGTTTCTCCTCTTTATAGTTTTTTTCGGGCGGAAATTGCGCTTAAAAGTGTTCTCTTACTATGTAAAAAATAGCCTAAAAATTAAAGCGAACATTTGTCAATTGGCCATACATGTTTTTCTTGGTATTCACAGTGAGAACAATGACAGCGCAACTACGATTGACGTAGTTCTCTAAAGAGTTTACGTATTGATTTATTTATAAAAGCCTAATTGTTGCATATATGTCATGAATCACTGCACTTTCGTGGCGATAAAGCCTCTCCTCTTGACGAGATGTCCTCGTTTTAGCTACAACTTCTCGGCGTTGAGCGGATGACGTGGCGTGAACTCGTACGCAGCTTACACAGCATCAGTGAAAAGTGAAAGTCGTAATTATAACCACGACGAATGACGAAGATAATCCTTGAGAACAAAGAGGGCAAGGACCAACACAAATCTCCAGACGTAACTAGGTGACTGGTGCGCGACCGAAAAATCCGCCTGGTCCGGGTATAGAAATTAGCTGTGTTTGGAGACTTTTGTTTGTCCTTTGTCCTTCTTTGTTCCCTCTTCTCTAGGGATTATCTTCGTCATTCTTGTCCAGCCTCGCCGGCACCTTTTTGCATTTAATTGCATTATAACCATAACCTTAAAATGCAAGCTTCAACCCTTGTTGCTGCTCAGCTTGGTGGCAGCTGATAAAACCGGTTTGTTCTACTGACGTCTACCCTGGTTAGCTCAGTTGGGAGAGCGCCACTGCAAATGAAGAGGTCCCGGGTTTGATTACCGGACCAGGCAGATTTTTCGGTCCCGCACCAGCTGTGTTCGGAGACTTGTGTTTGTCTCCAAACACCTAGCTGTGTTTGGAGATTTTGTGTTTGTCCTTTTTTCCCTCTTTGTTCGCCTTCTCCAGGGATTATCTTCGTCATTTTTGTCCAGCTCCCTTGCTGGTAAAGTGCTCCACTGGAAATGGAGAGATCCCGGGTTCGATACATGGACCAGGTGGATTTTTTCGGTCGCGCAAAGGTCACCTAGCTGTGTTTGGAGATTTGTGTTTGTCCTTTGTCCCTTTTGTTCCTCTTCCCAGGGATTACCTTCGCCATCCTTGCCCAGCTCGCGTGCTCTTTTGCATTTAACTGCATTATAATCAAAATTATAAGTGTAATTTCATAGGTATAATTCAGTAGGCTGGACTACTTTCATGGGTCCCTCGAAGAATTTTGTCGCAGCCAAAATTATACTCTCTGCACACTCGCGCCTGCACAAAGCTTACCGAATGTTAAGCAACGCTATAAAAATCGTTCAATAATTGGAGGACGTTGTCTGTCAAGATGCCTGGGAATTACCAAAACCTTTAGATCTCTATTAGACATCAACTTTATACCTCCGTGTTTGACTTTGACGCTTGCAGCTACTATAGTAGTTGTTTGTTTTGTACTGAGGCTCGTTGAACCCAAAATACTGGCTTTTCTTAAGCTAATTTAATAGCTTCCCATTCGTTTCTCAAAGCTAACACCGCCCTTGAGCCTGCGGTGTGAAATTCTCATACAAAAATTCAACGCTTCCTCACAAAACGAGTTGTCACCCCAGAGCTCATGCGTATCAAGGTAACGGCGTTATACACTCGAGAATTCCTCTCGCCAAAACTAAGCTGGCGACTAGAACAACGTGTGAAAATCCCCGGGCAATGGATACAAGGGATGGCCTTCCCTCTTTCTTGCAGCTATTCCAACTATATGTCATTTTTTCTCTTGCGAAGTTAGAGCATTCTTTCTAGTACTCGCTGAATCTAGTCAAATGGGTGGTAATTAAAATTAATTACTCTCACATGTTTATCCTACTTTGTGCGCAGCACACCCACTGCGCGCAATAAGGTAGTTAAAGACAGAACAAAAGCGCCGCAAATTTGATGCAACCTAATCCTGCGCCGCAGCCCTGCAAGTATGGAAACAACCATGATGAAACAAGCATTATAAAAAAGGAATTAAAAGAGAAAAAGAAAACGTAGCTAAAATAAAAGTAGATATAGAAATGGTTGACTTCGTGGAACAAACATTTAGTCGGTCTGGGAGTCAGCCAGTTGCAGGAACAATGCATAATTTGCAGAGACGGGAGGAGGGAGGGAAAGTAAGATTCTGAAGACTTGTTAGCTTCAAGAGTGAGGTTTGCAGAATCGAGAAAAAGAGAAAGAAAGAAGGAACTTTGAATGTCGACAAACAAATGTTGCCACAAGCGGAGAAATTAAAAATTATGTTACCGTCAGAAAACGCGGGACGAATGGGTTTCTCACAGTGATTTATCAAGAGCCAATCAGGATGTGAAAGGTAAGATAGTAAACACCTCTTTTTTAATATATTAGGAGTAGCATTCAAGTTGCTTCTATTAGGGAGCTACATGCCCATACAATAACGTCATATGGTCGGCTATAGAAAATTCTTTGTATGGTCGGCTTAAGCTATTTGGCCCTATTAGCTAAAGAATTTTCTATGGCTGTCTAACATTTCTTATGGTCGCCTTTATGGGCCTCTTTAGCTTTGTCTATGGCCCTATCGCTGTCCAGCCATAGCGCTCATTAGCTTGTCTAATAGTTGGCTTAAGACTTCTCAATGGCTTACCCTATGGCCCTCTTTAGCTAGCAAATGCTAAAAAAATTTTACTTCAAGTACCCCTGACTTGTGCACGCTACATGGTAGATATATACATATGTGTCTGAACACACAGAATGCACAGAACACAAGCAGAACACTGCCCCACACAACAGCAACAACGCAGCGACACCGGACCCCTCTCTTCACATGCTACGTTCACACTAGCTGTATATATGGCAGTCTAATTTTTTAATCCGACTTTGCCGGTGACCCATCATTTGTCGCAAAAACACGGAAAGGCGGAGCGAATATTACTCGTACTTAATACATTATTTGAATTCTCTTGGAATAGCCGCCATCTCTTAATTCAACACCCTGAAAAAAGCAAATGTAGATCATTCGGCTAATTAACTAAAATTTATTTATTATCTTTTTAATAAGTTTGATGAATCACGTTGACAATGCAGTGATGACATGCAGTACACTGGTGCTGAAGATTGCAATCAAGCTATTGCCTGATTGCAGTGTTCGGCGCCAGTGTAATTTATTTTCACCTTTTGGGGGTAATAATTAATTTAACTGTTGCACAAGTATTTTAATGGATTTTTCAAACAAACAATATTATGTTGTATTACACCTGAGACTGCGGTGGATGAAATTGAAGAACTTTCAGTAGAAGGAACAGGCACAGAGAACGTCTCAAACTCAATAACCGATTTATTTCTCAAACAGCCTTTAAGGTACCCGCGGAACTTTTTTTCCCAACCGTGTTCCATCCGGTTCGAAATGTCTGCAACAAAAGAGTTTATCTGTAGAGTGTGGTTGGGAAAAAAGTTCCGCGGGTACTTCAAGGCTGTTTGAAAAATAAATCGGTTAGCTGAGTTTGAGACGTTCTCTGTGTCTGTTCCTTCTACTGAAAGTTCTTCCGATTTCATCCACCGCAGTCTCAGGTGTAATACAACATGATTAGCTACCACCAGCTCGCCGGCACTCTCACCGTCTTTTCACAAAAAATATTACTGGTTTTCACGACTCGTTGCAACAGCAGAGAACATATCTTGGGTCATGGTTTGTCACCGGCATTACAGAAATTTAGTATTGATTTAATTTTCTAACCTGGAGTGTTTTTACTAGAAAATGTAAGCGCCGGTAGTGATTTTCTATAGGCGTGGAAAGAAAATTAATTGGTTCTTAGTCTTTAGACTCGGGGCCATAAATTTTTGTATAGACGGTGTAAAGACAATTTATTGGTTTCCAATTTTTAAACTCGGGGCCAAAGAATTTTCTATAGGCGGTAAAGAACATTTATTGGTTCGCTGTCTTTAGACATGGGGCCATGTAATTTCCCATAGGCGTCTAAAGGAATCTTATTGGTTCCCAGTCTTTAGACTCAGGGCCATAAACTTTTCTATAGATGGTTAAAGACAATTTAGTTGGTTCCCAGTCTTTAGACTTGTGGCCCTAGAAGTTTCTATAGGTGGAAGTTGTATTGGTTCACAGTCTTTAGACACAGGTCCATAGATTTTTTTATAGCTGACTGTAGCTGTCTTTATGGATTTCTATGGCCGACCATAGAGGGCCATAGGGGGCGATAGCCTGCCACATAATTTTCCATAGACGACCATAGACCATTTTTGTATGGGTGAGTCGAGTAGATATATATTAAAGAAGGTAATCAGATATTTTAAGGATACCTGACGAGCAGTTTCCACGTGACATTACGTGTACGTAGAAAAATATAGATATAAAGTAGTCTACTTGCGTTGACCTCGCTTGAAAGCCCGGTTTTAATAATTTTGGAAATGCGATTAAGTTTTTGAAGCAAATCACACTTTACAATATAATGGGGTACGCTTCACCAAATGGCCACAGAAGTACACAAGGAACAAACAAGGCTCACGTAGCATAGACATCGCACGCACTATGCCTTAGTTTGGACATTTGGTGAAGGCTCGGCCCATGATACATTCCTCAATACGTTTTTAATCTGCGTTGTCGAAATTCGGGTTTCCCGACAAAGTCGAGCAGCGCAGATCGCTGACAGCTGACGTAGAAGTTGAGCAGGCAGCGAGGCGAGGCTCTGGCCAACGCGACTGAAAGGCAAATATCCATGCTCAGCCGGGGGACTTTCGACTCGAGTACAGCACTTCCGTTGCTCGATAAACAAATGTCGGTACTCTGTCGCCCTCCTCCCCACGCGGCCAAGAGTATGGAGAAAAGCCTGTAAAAACATAAAACTGCTCAAACCTTCTAACTGAAAAAAATGTGGCTGTCGAAACAAAACACAGGCATCACGGGAGAGCGTCCACGCAAAATATCTTCCAAACAAAACAAACAATTTCCAAACTACGACATACTAATTCACAATAAATTCGGCTGCAGTTGCAGCGCTCGATCCGATGGAAACAATCAAGCAGCGATAAAAGTGCACTGTCATTGCGCTCGTCTTTTTTCTGTAGGTTTGTTATGATTAGGGTGTGTATTTTCCTGTTTTAACCGAAAAACACCGATAAACATCCGTCAGCGACGAAAATACAAAATCGGTTAAAACCGAAAAAAACCGGTGGTTGGATATGTTCGCCCTGGTTAAAACCGAAAAACACCCGTCGCTGCATTTTTCCGACCTAGCGAAACCCTTCACCCGTAGAGGTTCGTCAAACGTGTTATCTCATGGATCCTGCATTCTTCTAGTGTCTATACACGGCTTGCACGTGGAGACAGTCCCGCCCTCCTTTCTGGGGGTCAAAAGCGCCTAGTTAACGCAGTGGACGCTAAGCTCTCACACGCCTTTCCCCCATTGTACTCACCCATGGCCCCCTTTTGTGGAAAATTAACGCAGTGGAGGGTACGCTCTCACGTGCCCTTTCCCATTGTGTCTGGCAAGTGATGTTGGTGCAAGTCATGTATTCAGAGGTTGCTGTGGTTCCTGGAAGACACAGCCAACTAGAGTGCCTTCACGTGCGCTTCTGCCAACATCCGTGTCATACAGGGCTACTGACCTTTGAGAACTGAGATGCGTTCATTGCTATCTGTTTAGTTTCCATGGACTTTTGGGGAAACGGAAAAGGGTTTTGTAGGCATGGGTGTTTTTCGCTGTATATAAAATTACCGTTCTGTAAAAAAAAAATCTCAGACGTGCTTGTGAAGGCGCGTCCGTCCCGCGTCTGCGGGTTTTCTCAACGTGAGACTTGCTTCGCTTCGTCGAACACTTCATGCATCGTCATCACGCGGTGTAGAAGGCCACCAGGATGGGACGCAAGCGGAAAGCTCCGGATGACTACGCTACAGATTTCATGGATGAATCGTCGCTCTGGTTTCACGTGCAAATTGTTAATCCGTGCATAAAAGTGGAACTGCCAGAGGAGTTTGTGCCTTATGAAAGAATCTATCGGCTGGTCCTCCGAGACAGAGCGCAAGCTGAGTGACCTAGAATCAGAGTTTCTTTGTTACCGCCAGTATGCTGTGACTAGCACCATTGATCCAGTGCTATTTTGGAAACTTCATTTACCTGACTGGCCACTACTGTCCCAAGCCTCGCTGGACATTTTGGCAATTCCTGTGTCCAACACAAATGTGGAGCGTGCGTTTTCAAAATTGCAGGTTATGAACCGCAAGGAACGTGCTGCCATGACGGATGCAAGCCTTCTCGAAGTATGCTTGCATCTACTATAATAACCAAGTGTGAGAAATAGATGCTTCATCGAGAAGAATTGTATGACATATGTGAATAAAATTGGAACTCTCTGTCTGTGATCAATCGCATTTTTTTCACCGATAATCATCGATTCTAGCCTCGTCGTGAGACGTTCCACCGAAATACACCGATGTTTCAAAAATAAATAAACACCGAAAAACATCCGCCGATTTTTCTCACAAATAAACACCGGAAAGTACACACCCTGTTATGACTGACTAAACCAAACACACACGGTAACTGCGCAGCGATCCTGCGGTAATTGGTTCCCGCGGGTGATTGGTTAAGCCGGTCATAGCAAACCACCAATAAAACCGCCCCGATTATGCACTTCTGACAATGTTTGTTTGGCTTCATCGCGTCGTATCGTTATCTGCTATTGGACTTCGTTATGAAACGGAGTATAGCTGACTTATCTAGAACCAGAACTATTCGGCCTTTTTTGTTTGGCCACAAGCTCAGTGGCGCCATCTATTTGGTAGTCTCGGCACACTTCCGGTCCAAGCACATTTTTTTAATTTTTTACTTATCAAATCTTTTAACGTAAGAGTGACTCAGTTCAGGCTGTGCTATAAGTGGCTACTTTCGGAAGATGGCGTAGATATTTGATTTCGCAAATACCGCGAAAGCCGCTATCTAGTTCAGAACCGGAAGTGGGGGAGAGTATGTGCGCACTGTGAGACGCGATCGACTAGACAAATCCCGCTCACGAGCGCTTGCGCGTACCCAGCAGCCCGCGAGACACTGGCGTCCCTCACCGGCGAAATGACGAAACTGTGAAAGAACATGATTAAATTATCTCGTTGTGATGCCGCCAGACGAGCTCCAGCCTCTTGCTCAATGATGTACGACGGTTGCATGGGAGATGGCATGACTACGAGCTATTTTATTTATGCTTTTCCCAGTTGGTCAGCTAAGCGTCGGGCAGAGTCCTCGCCTGAAGAGTATAAAGACTAAAGAGTATATTTTACAACCCAACACTATACTTACAAATTCGGTAAAGATAAAAAAATACTGCCCGCCACAACCCTTGCATGCTGAGACCGCTGTGCAGCTACGCTCCAAGCTGCGCTTATATAAGAAAGGAGAATGTTAGTAATGCAGATGCTGCCAACAATTTCTAGAAAATCAACAGAAAAAAGAAAAACGTAAAGGAAAGTCTACACAGAGAGCAAGTGTTTCAAAATGCGTCTTTAGAGCATTGGAACATAAGGAAGGGCACTCCAATCAGAGGGGCAACATAGAGAGAGTGCAGAGAGCGCGCGATGATGAGACAGCCAAGGAGGTGCCGATCCTTTGTTGAGTTTGGGGGTAACCAAAAGAACGTAGGCGCCCTTGGGGTTCTACAAACGCACGAGGAAGGCAAGGTGCACACAAGCTTGCACGTCGACCACGTTTGCTAGGCGCAAGATTTTCGTATTACCTTAAGCAGCACTAAACATATTGGAATATATTACATACGATAATCGTGCTTTTTTCTGTCCTTAAGGAAAAAAACAAACAAAAAAAACGTCCCCCGAACGTAAAATAATAAAAGGACGTTTACTTGTCGGAGGGCTAAAAGAAATACGCGTTCCACGAGATAGACGATTCTATAAATAATTAAAACGGCCGAATATTTTTATTTTGTTTGTCGTTTGCTACGGAAGAATTCTGTTTTTCTTACGTAATACTCTTTTTTCGCGCAATGTGTCATTTCCCTTCTCATGGGCAATTTCTTCTTTTCTACTTGTTTAAAGTACCGTTGGTGCGAGGCCAAGGCAATTGCCGGCCACCAAACATATTTACCGCACAAAATTATGACAAAGGACGGAAATAAGAGAAACCTATAAAGGTCGAAAACGCCGTCGCTAGTGTTCATTCAAATATACACATTTGCGTGGAACGCTACGTAATGCTCAGAGTTTAAGAAAGTAGGGTAATGATATTCCCTCCGGGAGAACCGCTTAATTGACACTTTACGCGTCACAGCTCTCCACGTACAATTATGACGAACGATGGCCAAAACACTGTCATTAACTTGAACAAGGACTTCTTTAATGGCGCCAATCTTACTTCGCTATGCTTTAATTACTGCGGCCACGGAGATTTATTGTCACTCAGCTGGCTACCTTTTTCTTTCTCTATTGAGGAGTTCGAATTATAATTTTGTTGATCACTTTCAACCTCTTGTAATGTGTGTGTGTGTTTACGCATGTGTGCGTGTGTTTGAATGCAATAAAATGTTATCTAAAATACTAACGTGGTACAGATCTCTCATTTAGAGCAGTATCCTGAGCGGTAAAATGTAAATGCAGTCAACACCCTTATAAAGTAGTTTTCAAACAAAGCGCCGATCTTGTGTTCGCGATCAAAATGCCTTGCCGTGAACGAGCGTGAATGTGTGCGGCGCACATGTGCAAGCTCGAGTCCGGGTGTGCGAGATGCATGCATATGTTTTGTGGTGTCTTTATTTAAAACGATATTTGCATAAACGTGTGAAACGCGATATGCTTTCCGTCTACAAACTGTGAGACTCGATATGATGTTTCTGCAGCACCCGTGGCCTCTTTGAAACGCATTCTACAGCTCGGTTAGCTTACGAAATTATAAAATTTCCGCGTTGGTCCGAACGTGCGCTACTGAGATCGAACCGCCGAGGTCACTTTTACAGCAAACGGTAAACTTGGTGGCCGGTGTTGTCTCGACAATTTTTTAAGTCTCTCCTTAGTATTCTCGCCTTACAAGCAATAAATTACTTGTAATTCATTACTTTTGCAAATAATTTTGTAATTTCCACGTTACTTGTTTTCGGTAGTAATTTGTGATGTAATTTCGGTACAATATTTGTAATGGATTACTTTAATTACTCGTTACCTAAAAAGTAACATAATACAGGAACTTGAGCATTATATGAGCAGGCAATAGACCCTTTCGTAAATTTAGTGTTATCTAGTGGCTCAAATATCAGTCTTAATTTTATGTGTGCTAATGGCGGTTATAATCTAGTATATATTCATCAACGGCAGACGTACGAAAGTTACGGTTTTCTTCGCTGTATCGTTCTTTCTTTCTCTATTCGTTTTTGCATTAATGGTGTCTAGTGAACTATCACACTGTACGAGGAGCTTGCTTCAGTAAATCTCCTGTTAATATTCACCACATTTTATTGCCATGAGCTGGTTGAGGCCTGCCCAAGCAGAACATTTCGAGGATTTCCTTCACATCCTCAAATGCGTAGCGCAAAGAAGCTTATAATTGTCATCACGCTGCATAAAACACTGCTGCGCAGTTAACGTCCGGAATTTCGGGCTCCGTGGCGGTCTCTGTATTCAAATTTTTCCTTCGTCAACTAGCAAAGGAGCCATTAGCATGTACAGATAATATACACCTAGGTGATGATAGTTGCAGGCGTAGCCAGACTGAATTTCGAAAAGAGTTCATTCAGCAGCACAAAGATAGCAAGTTGAAGAAAATAGAAAACAACGTAAAGAGGAGAATAACCGAAAAGAAAACACGACCTTTTTGTATGACCAGTCACTAGAACCACTAGAAGAACGTGCAAGGCATATACAAATATACGAAAAACAAAGATCGAGAAAACAACTCCGAATAGGCGTTGTATTCTTGATTCCCAAGCTGAGGTAGACGCTGCACCTGAGCAGCATGCGCGGAGCTAGCTTTGTATACAGAATATGAGGGATCATTTCCGGTAGCCGTAAGCTAGCGATATAGCGGCAGTGGTTACAGCTTCCGCTGCCTTGTTAGCTTACAGGTGAACGGAGTGCGCCTACAGTCTTTCTCTGAAATTCAATATTTTATTTTCACAATGACTACCATATTGCGGGCTTATGAGAACTGGAAAGTAGTATTGCAGAACATTTTTGAAAACATCAAAATTGTTTCTATTGTCTTCTTGATAAGTGTGCGGGAAAAGTAATATTAAAGTAATCGCAACGTAACGAGTAAAGTATTCTACTATATTTCAGAGAAAGTTAGTTGTAACGGTAATCCATTGCATTTGAGACTAGGTAATTTGTAACTGTAATCAATTACAATTTTAAAGTAACGGGCGCAATCCTGGTCCAGACCACTCCAAATTTGCCGTGCACGCAAATTGTGTCACGTTTCGACTTTTTGAGCACAAATAATTTTCTTAGAATGTACGATACATGTATGTGTAGATTTGCACGTGCGTGCGTGCGCCTGTGCGTGTGTTTTCTTGCTGAACTATATGACCTCGTCTATGCGTAATTCTGCGCTGAGCTTTTTTGTTGGTTGGTTACCATCTGTCACTACGTCTCACTGCTTCTGAATGGTGCATCTTGTGAAACGACTTTAGGGTTACATTGGCAAGCTTTAATATAAGAATATTATTTCAGCGACACTCGAATCCCTCGGAAAAAGTCGTGCCGGTAACCGTCTCCCTAGCGCATCAAAATGAGAATTTTGCGCACTATTACTGAATGATACCGAGTGCGCCCACAGTGATCCGAGCCACATTCCATCGCAGTACTGACATTCCATGCACGAGCGCAAAATGAAACACACTTTCGTCTCACTAACTTGACCGGAGCAATGCGGAAAACTAAAGGTACGTATTAAAGAATAATCGTGCATCTATACGCTCTCGCCGATCACTCGGAGAATCAACCGGTGCAGTCTACGAATGTAACCTAACAATATATCAATATTATGAAATTTAATTTCAGAATGTAACACCAAGCATGGCTCGAAAATGAGACTATCGCGGTCCATGTCAAGTACCACACTTCCTTCGTGAGCGAGAAAACTCGTTTGCTGTCCACGCAATTTTCTAAACTCACTCCGAGCAACGCAATGATTGGTTGTTGGAATGATCTGCCGGGAAGGCAGACGCACGGATCGTTTAAGACTGCACCTGTTCTGCTGATGTGCCGAGAAGGCACTGGTAGACCTTTGCATCGCTTATTTATTCATTTATTTATTTATTTAAAATACCCTCAAGGCCATCGGCAGTTACAGTGGGGAGTGGGGTAGTTAGCAGTAGCAACACTTTGTAGCTCAATCTGAGCAGCGTAGATTATTTATGGCAGTTCTAAATAAATTGTCAGGAACAATTGTTGCGATAGATGCGGAAGGTGGTTCCAATCCACTGAAGTTTTCGGAATGAATGACATGGATTGCATTAGTGTTACATTTTAGAATGTCTACTTTATACAAATGATCAATGCGAGGCGAAATATAATACGGATGACTCAGCAGTCGGTGTGGGAAGTAATGAGTTAGTATGGCATATCGTATGAAAGAGACATAAGCGAGCTATTTTGCGACGTAAATTGAGGTTAGGCAACAATAGGCTAGTTTTCATTGAGCTCTCACGCTCTCGGTGCGATGAAAGTTATCAAGAATAAAACGAGCAGAGCGATTTGAACTGATTCCACGGCGTTAGTCAGTTTGGAATGACCAGAGTTCCAGATAGAAGAGGCATATTGTAATTTAGAGCGTACAAGCGTTTTGTACAGGGTTAGTTTCAAAGATGAAGGGGCAAGTGAAAAGTTTCGTTTTAGATAACCCAGCAGTTCGATTAGCGTTATTAATAACATACTCAACATGCATTTGCCAGGAAATATCTGAGTTTATGTACACTCCTAAGTATTTATAAGAAGACACAGAAAGTAAAGGGACATCCTCGAGAAAACAAGAAGAAAAATTACATTTACGCGATACTCTCATGGCCTTGCATTTAGTCGTGTTAAGTTCCATGCCTCCATAATTATCACCCGGGTGAGACAATGCTGAGTCACTGAGCTGTGGACGCATGTGCAGCGCCCTCTATGCCGCACAGCAGAGCAACAGCGCACGCTCTGAAGGCGTTCCACAGCCCAGCAGACAAAGATGGAAGCGCGCAAGAGGCGATTTTGCAAAGGATTATGCTCCGTTTTCTCTGTCACGGCGGTCGTTATCTTTGTGGGATCGCTACTACCGGCTAAACCAATCAAACCAAACAGAAAAAGTGCAGGTTTGCGCTTGGTTCAATGCGCGGGATTGGGTTATGTATGTGATACTGAACGCACAAATGAAGCGAACGCGCTGATGATGCGCTAAGGTCGCTGCTCGATTGGCCCCGATAGAAACGTAGCGCCATCTGCGGTCAGACTTCGAGTTGAAACGGAGTTTACAGAATCTCTACATCGTTCTTAAAGCTTTTTTTTAGGGGCAGCTTTATATGCTCCCATTATGCAGGAAAGACGTCGGCGTTTAGATGACCATAAGAGTGCATCATCAAGCACGCGCCGCTCAAGGTCAAGGCGGACGTGCCTCAGAAATAAAACACAAAGAAAACAACAGCAACGCAGATGCATCGTCACAGAAGCCATGGAGCCGGCGGGGGCGCCGCCGCCTGTGCAGTGGGGGAGCGTGATGTCACTGCCGCCTATAATGCTTTCACATTCCTCACGTAAGCAGTCCTTAGTGTCCTCGGAGTGTTTTATTTGTTTCGTGATACTACATTTGCTTTTATACGCCCAATTCTCTGAAAGGTACTGCAGCAAGGTGGTTAGTTTGGGACAGTTGGTTTATGGTCTTAAAATATACAAAAGCGCCGAAAACGACATGAACGAAAACGAGGTAGGACGAGGTTTTTGCCTTACCTCGTTTTCTTCCGTGTTGTTTTCAGCGCTTTTATACCTTTTAAGTCTCTGGAAAAGTCTACCAGATCAGTACCGGTGTCGGGGTCATACCACTAAGCGCCTTCCTGCGGCGACGCAAACGTCAATGTAAACAGCCCATTGTTTGCCTCGTTTTATTTTACTTGTGTCGCCGTGCAGTATGTTATTACTGCTTTCCTTCGACGGAGCTAAGGTTTCCACGCGCGGGAGTGTGTGGCCAGATACTAGAAGCGAGAGGACTGCTGTTTGCATTACGCGCCTCCAACATAGAGAGATTAGAGAACGCAAAAATACATTGGCACAAAGAAGGAAACCAAAACTAACAAAAAAGCGACTGCTATGTTGACAGTCCTTTCCAGTTTGAGGAGTCTGGATAAATATGAGTGTCGATCGCAGTGCGAAAGAAGTGTAAGCTGCATCTGGCATTCTTGTTTGCATTGAGGGTGAATAGACTGATGGACAGCTAGCATTACATCAGGTGGGGGATAGAAGTTTGGAATATATATATATGCAGGGTGTTTTACTTATTCTTTCAGATTTTCTTAAAGAACAGCCGTGAGCTACACTTGTGGCTTGTGCAGGTTAGTTATACATTAAGAGGATATAGAATACGGAGTAATTTAATTAGGTAGGTTGTTAATTCAACTTTTAATTGGTGCAAATATACATAAAGTTCAAATTAGAAGCTCACCGAGCATCATCGAAAACCACTAAATGAACTATTTTGAAGGTTATAACGCCGAGGCCAGCATTGTATCGGCGTTCTGTTCAAACGCTCCATTTGGACGTGTTTCTAAATTTCGGTTTCTTATCGGAGCGCATCTTCGCGCCTGCGGTCCTGCTCCCGGGTGGCCGCGGCGCGAGCCACCCCTCGCCTTTCTCGTAGAATGGAGGGAAGTACGGTGGATGTGTGTTGCGCGTCTCAGCCACTGAACGGCAGCACCCGGGCGCTGTAGATGCGCTCCGATAAGGAAACAGAAATCTAGAAACGCGTCCAAATAAAGCGTTTTTACAAAACGCCGTAAAATGCTACGCCTGGCGTTATATCCTTCTAAAGAAGTCGATTTAGCGGTTTTGGATGAGTGCTAAGCAGGTCTCTAATTGGAACTATTTGTTTATTTGCATTAATTAATCTAAAATTAATGAGCAAATTCTACTTAATTTGCCGACTAATAGTTTCGACTATCTCCCTATACTATGTCCTCTTGTACGCATAACACCTGCACGAACCGCATAAGTGTAGCTTTCACGGCTTTTTGGACAAATCTGAAAGAACATTTGTACAAAACACCCATGCATATATATATATATATATATATATATATATATATATATATATATATATATATATATATATATATATATATATATATATATATATAAGCGAGTCTCTCAGCGAAACTGTGATAAACTTCCGCTGTTTGTTGTTTTCCACCGTGAGTTTTTCGCTTCGATATATATATATATGGGCGGTTTCGTTTGGTTCCGAACGTAATTGGCAGTCGTATATTTTATTTTTGTAAAATTTTATATTGCGTGGAGAATTTTCAGGAGGAATAATCCTTTTATTTTATTATCATAATATGATTAGTTCCTGAGGAAAAAAATCTCAAAGAAGCGGGAAAGAACTACGAGTTTTTGCAGATTGTCGTGTGTGGCGTCTTTGGATACTATCAATCTCAAAGTATTCGAAGAGAGTGTCTATATTTTTTAGTGTGATATATATGCAAGTAGGTAATGAAATTACAACTGCTATTTATTATTCGTCGCAGCAATTTTCTAAAAATTCCCAAACATGCGTCTGCGAACAACTGTAGCCTAAATTGCGGGTCTTATTTTAGTCGACTATCTTTGAAGCCATCACGGCAAATAATACCACGCGTAAAGCCCTTTATCGCCTTCTAAATCGAAACAACGTTTTATTGTTTCTATCATGTGCAGTACTGAGATACCGTGTGAAACAGGAAGGTTTTTCACTTTTCGTTCAAATTCAGCGCGCTGTATAAAAAAAAAAGCATTTTAGTTTATTTCTTTTCTCGCGTGCGTTCTCTACCTACACCATTCATTTAGCCAGAACACATTCCGTTTATAGTATTTGCCTTGGTTTTGAGTTTTGAAGCCTCTAAATATGTTAAAAAAGAGCAAATGCCGATGGTGGGATTTGACGATTTTCGCGTGTGGCGTTTTTGACCCACTCTCAATTTTAAAGTTTTCAAAAAAAGAGAGCTTCTATATTTTTTTTTTTTTATTGTGATATAGATGAAAATCAGTAAAAGGACATTTCAACTACTGCTTATTATTCGTCCATCAATCTTTGTAAAATCCTCGTATGCCTCCGCGATAACTTTGTCTAAACTCTGGATTTTTTTGTTATTCGACTATATTTAGTTTTGTTTTTAAAATAATACCACGTGTAGAACCTTTAATTACTTTCCATATTATGTAAAGTTTGTGTAATCACGCACGAGTATTTGAGAAATAAATTATATAGAAACAGGGAAGGGTTTCACTTTTCGTTCAATTTTAGCGCGCTGTAAAAAAGACATTTAAAATTTCTTACTTTCTTTCTTTTTTTTGGCGCGCGTTTTTACAGCCCTTTTTTACCCAGAATCGCCGTTTGATGTATATACTGGTTTAGCAATGGC